>LJIJ01002677.1:0-24657 GCA_001718145.1 Orchesella cincta
TATTATTGTAGGGCAGTTAATTACGGAGAGTTAGAGAAAGGGATGAACAGAAAATAGTCTGCGGATATGCCGAGGCCATCCTGATTGATTGAATGTCGTTGAGGAGTTAAGTTGATGGACGGCGGATTCAGTGGGTTCAGGTCCTATCTGGTGACCACCAAGACGCTAATAGGAAGCGGTCTGCGGGCGGGCGTGTTGTGGAGGTAAGTCTGAGGGCGAGCCAGTGGCGTGAATTGTGCTGGACAGGCAGTGATCATCCGGAGAGCATGCTTCGAAGGTAAGGATTGAAAATGAAACAAATGCCGATGTTAGACAGATTGTGTCACTGTTTTAAACAGCTAAGGAATAAGAACAGTGAATGATTAAGAGCGCTACTTCTCGAGAATACCTAAGTACTCAAAGATTTTCTTAAGCGTGGCGCTGGACTTTTAGTAACCATAAGTGACAGACTGAAAAAACTCTGGAACTTCAAGATACGCGCGTGAATCGGCAAGAAGTTAAAGCGTGCAATATGAACGGAATATGGCTTGTATACAAATCCCCGTTCGAGGTGCGCTGCGTACATGCGGGATGTAAAACGATAGAGTCGAATGTTTATCAGGGGGCCCAGAAAACCCACAGGTTGTCATCGTCTAAAGCTGAAATTGGGTCGACGGCGGCTCGAGATAATTCTTGGAACTAAGCCAGTATTGATGAAAGACTTCGGTAAGTGGTTAATTGCCAAAACAAACCAATTGGAAATGTAAATTGGGCAATAAGGGGAAAGTGCATTCACCTATAAGAAAACGCCTTGTCAGTGGTGAATGGATGTGTATATTGATGGGTTTGAAATCCCAAGAAGTAATGCTAACTGTACGGCATTGAGAAAATAAATGACATGGAGTGGCGCTAATTACATTGAGCTGACCGGGACTGACCATGCGGCCTATAAAAAATTTATACCAAATCTAGAATTCATTATATTGGCGGTTATAAATGCGTGACTAGCGTCCTCAAAATATCTCACACTTTTTGTGCTACTTCATTGTAAATACATAAACTCCGAATAAAAGTATTAAAGTACTTCGACCGTCCTCCGCAGCCAAAAGATCTTTTTAAATTAGCTTCATGCTGTCTGAAATTTATTTCCTTCTTGATCAACATCACTTGCTACATGGTAAAGCCAATATCGTTAAACTTAACAGTTTCTATGGTCATTGCGGAAAAATAGGATGTTGGAGCATTGTTAAAATTGGACAACGCCATCTTGAATTTATACAGTCAAGGCATTGTAAATTCCTTAATAGCGAAAGGCACTCTTTCCCGGTAAATAGAAACTTTATTTTAAAATTATATGATTAGATTGTTCCCATTCTTAGGCTTCTGTTGCCTTAGAAAAGTCCCTGAAACACGAGACACGTTATCACCAAGTTAGCCAAAAAATACCAGAAGTACATTCAGAAATTGAGAAACAGAACTGTCCTACAACAGCTACAGAACATAAGTAACGGAACATGTTGTCGTCCTGAGTTTTCATGCTACGTGGTTGGAATCTGTTTATTAATATTTAACAATGTGCCTGTTTTGCATTTACTATTTTGGAAACAGCAAAGCAATAGTCAACGCGGTTGGTCGCCCCCCAAGTCGTTTTGCTGAGCACATGTAAACCGTCATTTATGCAAAAAATAAGCTACAGGTAGCACATGGATTTAATTCCAGCCAATTTTCATCGAAATTATGCAATAGACCACATTATAGTATGTTGTTAGAGTTTTCATATGTATTTTAAGGAAGCGAGTAGAAGCCGATAGAATCTTTCAGTTCTCCTAGAACGGAACGAAATTGAGTTATTTTAAAAGTTGTTCAACTTTGCGAAGAGCATCGGAAATTTTCAGTCTTATAAATATGTTATGGAATAGGTGGCAGAAGATTGCGAAGGTATGTATTAAACCCCACAAAATTTCGAACATTCCTGACAGGAAGAACAAGTTTGGGATGCCGGCGCCTACTTAAACTTTGCACTCTGAAAATGACGGACTTTCTGAAGACTAAAGACGTTCGTGTTTATTACTTTTTTTAAATAAATAGATATCAATAATTCTGCAGATAAGGAGAAGCAACCAAAACGTTGTCTGTCGGGTGGAGGGGTTCCGCCGGCCGGGCTTTCTTGGTCTCTCAACGAACTCATACAGATTTCACAGGCCCTTAAAGTGTTTAACTAGCTCGCGCGCGGAAGGCAACGGCTGCGCGTGGGGACCGCGAACTTGTTCTTGGCGGTCAGATATTTTGAAAGTTTGTGGGGTTTAATAGCACATAACTCGGCAATCTCTCAACCTATGCACGTAAGCAGTTGTCCTCGGGGGGCGAAGGGGGAGAGGTGAGTTGGAGAGAGAAAATGTTCGGCTTATGCAGGACGGTGGTGGCTGCCACTGACCTTCAGAACTTGACAAGACTTTTAAATAACTCAATTGTCGGCGCAGTTATAGGAAGCTGAAAGTAATTTTATCAGATCCGTACGGCTATAAAATATCGTATGAAACAACTCTATAGAGCATACTATATTGAGGTCGTACGATGCTAGTTCGGAGGAAAAAGTTGGTGGAAGTTAAATCATAGTGCATAGTCCAACACATTGACGATGGTGTTTCTAACTGAACAAGCCCGGGGTTTACTAGGGCATCTAAATTAAGGACTTCTCAGTATCAAGATCATAACTCTAAAGCTACTGAATCGTCTTGAGCTGAGGGAGAGCGCGGAGCGGGAACGGTTCGGCGATTACTTACTCGGTTTGGTCGCTTAACTGCGAATTACTCCGGGGGAGGTAGTGAGGGGGGAGTCTGGCGTGGGAGTGATTGGAGTGAGAAACTGGGACAAGTATTGGGGGAAATTATAACTTTGGGTATTTCCCCGACACCTAGTGAATTCAAGTATACACAATCGGTAGACGTAAATGGAGGAAATAAATATAAATCATCTGGGTTATACAATCAACTCACGTTAGAATAGGCCGTCTGGCCCTAGTAATTGTCTTAATTGACCGCTGACCACGATTATTGATCACGCACATTACCGCTATCATGACATATTTTCTAAATCACAAGAAGAATAAAACAACGCTTACCGCATTTGTTTAAGAATAATACGTCCAATATGCATGTCTGAATAACCATACACAATTTTTACAATCATTGGCGGGGTTGTTTTCCATTTAAGCTGGAACGTGCCGCTCCAATTTTCCTTTTAAAACGTACAGGTCCCTGTCCGTTAAAAAGACCATCAAAAACCACTGAGTCCACAGTTTTCTTTAGGATTACCTGTCGTGTTGGTTTATTGAGCTCAACGAATCCTCTACAACAGACGGGAATTTAGAATGTCCTCGCGTAGAAAACCCTATCTATACTTACCCTATCGCAATGATCGGCTCCTAAGCGTTATATGATGGGTTTAACTTCAAGATATCTCGTCTCACAATACCTTTCCCAGAATTAGATTTTTTCCTATTTTCCAGATATATGCCCAGTTTCGCCGTTAGTTCGATTTAAAAAGCTTGAATATTTATTGTGAGCCTGTTCCTCCGTAAAAATAGTAAGTGCATTTAAATGTAAACAGTACAAATGTTAAACAACTTAAAGCTTAATTCAGTGATTAATAACATCATAATTATTCGCCATGATTTTTCCTAACATGGCGCTGCATGTCACAGCGCTTGCATTTACGAATGTAATAAAGACCTTCTGGTGCAAGTTTCACGCGGATCAAGTCATAAATACCCTAAAATGTGTCATGACCTTGAGTTCGTACCAAATACAAGTGCTGGTAGAGCGCAGTAACGGGTAAGAATCAAAACAATATCCCGGCATTGCCCTCTCATCAGCTTATCCTCCTAATTATCGCTTCCCTCATTCTTAATTATGCTTATCCCTTTATATTAACACGCTATTCCTCCTTGAATTATCACCCTGTTCTTCCCTAATGTCACTTACCTTCCTTATGTCACTGATCCCTTAAATTGTCACTTAAGCTTCCTTACTTGGTCACTCATACTTCCGTTAATTTCACTTATCTTCGCTTACATGTCACTTATCTTTCCCCGTAATTATCAACTCTATCCTTCCCTTAATTGTCCACTTATCTCCCTTAATTATCACTGATATTATCTCCTTAATCGAGTCATTATCCCTCCTAATTATACTCGTGCCTCCTTCCGAACAGGAGTCGGGACTGGGGCCAAGGGGAGTAGTGGAAACGGGGTATATGGTCACGAGAGCTGGGAGCAGAGCGCCATGAACTTCTGTATATTACCGGCCGTCTCAATGGGCGCACTGTGATACCATCTTGTTACAGAGTGATCGATTAAGTACTCAGTGATGAAACTTAGAATTATGATAGTTAATTGTGATTCAGTGCGCGGGCATTTAACTGAAAATCAATAGGGTTCGTCCCCGTTGACGCTAAGACAATCATAGCCAACTTTGAGTCACCGCCATATTGTTTCAGTTGATATCGGCACGGACACCCATCCATGCCCCCGTCGCATCCTACGAGACGAACATATGGCCCATTCTCATAATAAGATACAAAACATTCCTGTTTATTTTAAATCAAATAGTATGCAAAAATTATTAATTATAACACCGACGCGCACATTGCCATTGTTATAGCCAACAAAACCAGTGATGCAATGAATAATGTATCAGTCTCCAACAGTTTTGTTTTCATTTCCTTAACTATAATCAGTTCTGTTATCCCCCCATTACAAGAAGCAGGAAACTTTTCCCTAAAATGCCATGTTTAAAATACACTGCGCTTATCAAATTCAATATAAATTAAAACATTGACATGTGACACCCACATCAATAAGCCCGGCTAGCTCAACGGTGGAAAGTTGCATTATCATTTCAACACGTAAGAAAACAATCACCTCGAAAATTCATTGGTTCTATCATAAAGTGGTATTCGCTTCCGTATTGCTTCATATCCGTTCAGCAAACCTGAAGTTCCAACACCGCCACTTAACTTCCTTAACAACCGAGGCGATTGGAAGAAAGCTTCCCAGCCTGGCGATTCCATTTTGTGTGTAAGGGATGAGGACAGGGTGAATGCTCCCGAATGGAACTGTAGAATGGCGACAGCCGCGACGTTGTTGTACGCGCAAATATCAAGGTTTCGGTTGAAGGGTCTCAAGCGAAGAGCAGGCACAGTGGTGTGGGGCCCAGGGGACAGATCGGAGCTAAAAAGGGTCGTATTGACTTCAGTTACTTGGTCTAATTCGAGCAGCCCTATGCGTTCTGTACGTTGCGCGCCACTAAACGGAGCGAGGGACCAACTAGTTTTTCCTGACGCCCCGACACGCATCTGAAACTGAGCGAAAAGCCCAAATTACCTTCTGTGAATACCGCACTGCAGCCGACCTCTTTCAAGGAACATCATTCCCATCTGGCCGTCTTTCGGTTTGCAACAGCCAGAAATTATAAACTCTAACTTTTCGAACAGAGCAATGCTTTTGGGAACGTTTACGCTTTCATTAAACAACCTGATAATAGAACACATCCTTCAACTACAAGTATGTTCCAGAGCTGGGTATTCAGATTAGTAACCTCGAAATCGATCACAAAATCGGTTATGTACGTTTCAATATCGAAAACTCTACCACAGTTTATCATGATGGCAATGTCAGCGTAGGCAACCCATGGAAATTCGACAGAACTGACATAATAATCGATACATGGAAAGTATTCAAAATTGAGTACCAGGATTATCTGCAATTCAGAGTCAATTGCTTTTTAGTAAGTTTATTTTGTTAATATTCACTTTGTCTCAACCATTGAAGTTAGTAATCAAATTTGTTTAAAATGCACAGAGCGGTTTCCGGCTGGATCCTATGCTTTGTAATGAGGATGAATCTGGCTTTGTCTTTAACCAAAATGTTTTGCAATTGATCCATACTATTGGTAAATATACGGTTTCAATATTTATAATACATAAATTAATACGATAACACCTTAAATATGAATTTCGTCTTTGCATATTTGTAGGTCTTCATTCTCTGGATAGGTATTGAAATCAATGGAGTTCTGATAAATTTTCAAAACCTTTTGTTTCTAATCAACAACAAATATTCAAAAAAGCCGTAGCATTTGAATTTAGTGTACATTGAGTAAGCCTATTGTAAAAGTAGTTTTTTCAGTGGGATAAATAAAAAATTAATAAATTACATTACTTACGAGCTCACATATTTTATGTTCATAGTCAAATCTGGATCTTTTGATCTCCTTAACTTCACCTTTTCGGCTTAAATATGTCATTTGAAGTTGAGAATATTTTTGCTATCATGATTGCATTATTACATTATACCACGGTTTCATTAACCTTTTCATCTTTCACTTTAAAGGTTAAATTAATTTATGTTTACAGTTTACTGCAGAAAGCAGTAAGATTTCATTTGCGTCCGATTGACCAGCACGAGTACAGTTTTTAAAAAGATCACTGTTAATGGTCTGGACAAATTTTGGTTTCTGCTCTTCTTCATTGGTATTGCTTGGGTTTAGCTGCGAACACAATTGTGTGTCAAAAATTAACTGAGACACACGCGTAAGTTTTCACTTCGAATTTTCAAAATCCCTTAGATTGCCACCTGTAAAATCGCTTGGACATTAAATCAAAGGAAATTTCTGCCAAATACGTCAAGAAACCTCCGAGAAAATGCCGTCCCTTTACCAGGACCCTAAAAACATCAAATTGCTTTCGCAAACTTCGAATGAAACTTCGCAAAAACGCTGACGATGAGCTGCAATCTCAGCATTTGTAGCCTAAAAATCTCATCTGGCTAAACGAAATCAGTGTTCCACTCTTTATGGAATAATTCCCAACTAGATAATGATAACTTACAATGAAATTGGCTGTTACCATATTGTATTACGACACAATTCTCATTTTCTAAATTTGTTCGTTTGAAACGGGGGAAAAATATCAACGACAAACAAAAAAGTTGCACCGTTTTATTGGCGTAATATGTTGTAGATTGCTTGTAGCTGTTCGAATATAAAATTGTACTTTTCTCATAAAATAAATGACAGAAAATTCGTGCAAACATGCAATGTTAGCAGTCACTTTATTACTACTTACTACTTTTGATTATAAGAGAGGGAAACTTCACATATCAATTTCACAACCTAATATAATTCAAAGTACAAAAGGTTCGTAGTAATTACGAGGTTTTGAAAAAAAGTTGTCATAGTTTGTAGTCTGCATTATTTACTTGGAGAAACAAATAATTAAATTTACTGGAAAGGTAGAAGTAGCTTTGCCAATAGCATTTCAATTAAAAAGGTCTGAATAGGAAGAATTAGGTCAATGGCTGAATAGGATCCGCAAATCTTTAGTAATATTCTGGTTAAGGGTATCCAATATGACAGCATAGTAATTTATTACTGTACGGAATGCATTGAAATCTGTAGGCAGTCCCAGGCCTCCGGTGGGAAAGTGATATAAGCGTGCATCCCAACTATCCCCACTGCATGGCGGAACATGAAAGATAAAAAGTTAAGCTTATCCGCTGTACTTGTGATTATGCTTATTCATGCATCCGCCGTGCTCTCGGTAAGTTGGATGCAGCGCATATATTACTTTCCACCGGAGGCCGGCTCTGTGGGGATTGTTGTTTTGGGCTTAAGCGCGGCTCTTACCCATAAACCTCAATTTACTTAATTGTTGGGTCGGTAACTAACCAAAACTTTCAGTGTCGCCATAAAGAATGCATGGGAAATTTTGGAAGTCGGGTTCGCCACTCAAATAGACATTTCGTTAAAAATCTCTTATGAATGACCTGAAACTTGTCAGATCATTCTCACGAGTGTCCGAACAACTTCATTAGAAAACATTTCAAGAAAATTCCTTTGAACGGATATAAAGCCGAATTTCAAAAGTCTAATCGTGGCTTATCTAATGTCGTTACCCTTTTGCTTGTTGGCATAACTGATTGAGGCTTATCATCTTCATCTTGTCATCTATCAATGTATAAATCAATTGTTGTGTTAAAAGCTAAAATGACTTTCCATTATCTGCAATGAATGATGATCTTAGATTTTACAATTTTTAACGCTCAATGCAACGCCAGTTTTCAATGCATGATAGTAAATTTAGAATGATAAGCAATTTAAAAACTTAGTTATATTAACAACTTAGGGATTGTAAGATATATCCAACTACAATTCTTTTAGAGAAATTCTCTAGCTCCCGTGGAGAGACATGTCTAAATGGTTTAAATAAACTGGGTAATTTAGGACCTTGCAACTTGGACCAAAAATGCATACTGCCCCAACAGTGCAACATGACATGAATAGCAAATAGTCTTTATCAATTCTTTATCATGAATTTCTTGCTTGTTAGCTGATGAGACGAGACGAGATACCAAATTTGGTTTACATTTATGTCATTTGAGACTAAACAACTGAGATCATCATTGATCTCAATCACAACATACAACATTTTTTCAGAAAAAAAATTCCCAGTTTGATAATCATGATTATCAAACTGGGTTTAGTGTAGTTAATATAATTTCGAACCTTGGCGCGTTTAGAAAATTATAGACATGAATAGATGATCAACAAACTAATATCAGATGCCAGTGCATTCCATGTTTATAAGGAAAGCCTACTGCTTCTTGTTATGTTCGAGAATGAAATCAAATTTCATTGTCGAATTAATTTTTGAAATTTTCGCGTCATGGAATTTCAAATTTCGAAAATACTCTATTGCTAATTAACTAGGTGTTGCCTAGTAAGAGAGGCTTAATATGAAAAGTAAGCTCACATTTTACATGAATGAATCAACGATTCCCTTTTTACTCTTGGATATTTCCAAGTTGCAATGATGTGCATTTACAGCTAGAAGTTCCGGATCCTTTCCATAATATTTGGAATTTAATTCTACTACAGGGCACATTGCCGCAGAATGGTTCCTTTAGGATAATAGGCTCTTTTGGATATCAATTTTTTAGCATCATTTGTACTTTAAAGGCAGTTTTCTTAGTTGAAACGTTGTATAAAGACGATAGCTCACTTTAAATTTAAATTTTTTTAAAATTATTCTTTATTTATTCTTTATTGCTAATTTATGCTTTATTCGTGTACAATAAGGAATTTTTTATGAGAACAAGGATGTAACTCATGCTGGTTATTAAACCGTAAATTCAGAATGGGGTTTGTCAGCGCAATGTGCTTTACGATGCAGCGCATCTGCTACATCATCGATGTGATTAAACTACATGTTCACACTAACTTTAATAATCGTAAAAACTTCTTTAATCGTAAAAAACCAATAAGACGCCTATTTACATTTACTTCACTTTGCTGAACTGAGCTGGACCGTATATTAGCCTGAAACTAATTGAATTTAATTGACCTCTTTGGATGGAAGAATAAACCTACTCATAAGAGTAGATTTTGTATGTGTATAAAACTCTTTTTCCGTTACCAAAATATTTTTACTCAATAAAATTTTGAAAAGGTGTGGATCTGGTCTACATACCTTTGTCAATAATATAATCTTAAAGAGATGGATTTGTTTAATTGGCGGCGTGCTGTTTTGGCACAAATGAATTGCAATGCGTAGCCGGAAGAAACTATGCTGTTTAGTCATAATTAATCCTCGCTTTGCTCAACGAATCAGTTGAATAAATTTATTTTCATATGCAAAATATAATATAATTCTCAAAATGAGAAAAGCGATAAATCAAAGACGCATTTGCTACCGCTTACAGTCATATATATCAATCATACCATTCACCATTAGCCAAATTAGGAAAATGGTTTATTCACCTTTCGTAAATATTTCTTTGTAAAATTCACACTTTTACACGTGTTGATTTTCATGAATAAGGAAGATGTTAAATATTTCGTCCAGGTTAAGACATTCATGAATTGTTTATGCAATTCTGTTGGTTATTTTTCAAATAATATTCCCAAGCATTATTATAATATATTATTAACCAGAAATTTTAGGGTACACTTCCTACTGAGTTACAAAATTAAATTGGAATCAGTGTATCAGTGTAGCAACGTTAAGCAAAGCCACAGGAGTTGTTTAAAAACTAAAAGAATATTTTAAGAAAAAGTTTCTGTCCTTTATTTCAAGTTAGAAAGTTCACTTATTATGAACAATTAAGCATTTTCCAAAATACAACTCATGGTTTGTTCATTATATTGTTGCACTACAGGCCATTTCCATCCAAAAAATTGCAAAACAGGCATGCAACTTCACATCCATGAAGAATTATAGTTCAGTTTCGCTATTAATCAAATAACTTTTTTTACAGTTACAGTTTCTGATGCAGCACTAAATATAAGAAGTTTCTTCAATTTTTAAAATTCTTCTTAACTTTTCCGCAAATCAGCTGCTCATTGGGCAAGCAAAAAAGAAGATGGAACATTTTCTTCCATGTCGCCATGCGGAAAGTTTTGAAATTCTTTTAATTCAAGTTGTTACTGTAAATCTAAATCTGTTTTCGATCTGTAAGCAATATTTTGAAGGCCTAGCCAGATTTCCACGATGTTAGTAATACCAGGATGAAGAAGCCTGAAATATCAAAAGCCTGATTTGTTGTTACCTTATTTATATAGTGGCGTTTAACTAAATAACAAGGGCGCATCCTCAAATACATTTGTGTGAATGGTGCGAAACCTCTAACTAAGTTTTTTTGTTTTGTCTTATGTAGAGTCAAGATTAAAGTTTATTGCAATTGACGCCTTGAACCTATTGTAGACACTAATTATTTCAGGCAACGAAAAAATATTATGTGGCATCGAAATGTATAATTCAACTTTAATTCAAAATGACCTCAATGTTTTCATTCATTTCATTATTACGTTGTTATTCTAATGAATGTTTTTTATTTTGTCAATAATATTTACTGTTTCAGCTCTTGTCATTCAGTAGACTTCTATCCGATATTCCATGTAAGGTTTATCAGATAATTTCTGCTGAAAATGCGAAAATGCTGGATTGTTTGCACACTCACTGTTTGTTGTGGTAAATTCTTTTTTACTGAAAATAATAATGACCAACGATATATGTAGCCAAATAAATTATTTGTTATTTTTTGTTCACAGTCACAACCAATCAATGTCGTATTTGGACACATTTGCTGGTTTCAATTCCAACGAATTGTGACCTCGACTTAGAGGTATTACGAGTAAAACACAGACGGGAGCAAAAATAGAGATTTGTACTTACACAAATATAGTTGGGAAGTTTTCTCTAAAGAAAACTAGAACTTTCTGTAATTTTGTTTTTAAAAAGCCAAACGGCATTCCAGCAAAAAGACTTGATCAGCTAAAAGCTGGTTAGAAAGCAGAACGGCACTATTTTGCTTATTGTCAACGGTGGATTGTGTAATATGTTGTTTGACAAGATAACGACTTAAATAACAAACTATTAGTAATCCTGAAGCAATTTAAACAGGTCAATATTGCTATGTCTGTTTTAATTGTGTCTGTCAATGACGATCTTGAGAGAGCTTGCTACTGCTAGTCACAAATCAATCATCCCAATTACAGTAAATGTCAAACTCCAAAGACTAACTGAAGAGGTAAACATTTATTTTACTAAAAACATCGGTACCATTAATGAACAAAAATAACGATGATAAGAAGGAAGAGAACGGAACAATTTAGTAATATTTGACAACATTGCCTACAGTACTCTCGTTCCGTTTCAGACCGATGTATTTTGACTCTAATGATTGGACGGAATTATTAATTTTAAAACATCATATAATACTTACTTTGCAATAGATGAACTGCTTCCTGTCTGTGAAAGGGTAATTTCCAGTCCGCCATAACAATGAAATTCCAATGATTTAAAAATGTGAATAACTAGTCAACTTTCAATGCCGTTTTAAAATTAATAGCGTAAATGAATTGTTATGTTGATATGCAGGTTTGTGGCACCATGTTGTCTGGAGTGTTACCCAAGTCAGATACATATTGTTATAATAGTAATATTAAAAATCATTAAAGTTGAAATGGAGACTAAGCTGCCTTGAGTACTTCATCCATGCTGTTTTCTGAATGCTGTAAACAATTCATGTAAAACTTTGTCCACTCTTTCACAGCAAATTCTAGTACATGGTACGGCTAAAATTGAGTTGCATTACAGGGTTTAAAAAATGTTATTTGAACTATACTATTTAATATTGTGTATTTGACTATTTGCAAAATCTATTTGGCAGATTTTGCAATTGAATGGTGAACTGATGCTTTCAGTCTGAACAATTACAATTTTCCCTAAGCACAACTTCGGAACTATCTGGAAAAATTATGTAAGGAGCAACTAACTGTACAAAAAAGATTAGAAACATTTCAGCATGCACCTGCAAACTTATGTGGAGAGAGTGATTGAGAAATTAAGAAAGCCAACAAACTAGAAACATTTTTCCATATGCGACACTGTAGGGTAAAAAAACTTAACGTTTCAAGTTTCCTGCATTCTTGGCATAGTCAAATTTGTTACCCAGTTTTTAATGTCAAGCTTTGTCAGAGTTTGAAAAGTCCTAAGGTTTCATAGGAAGAATACTTACCTGTACTAAAATGTAAATTAGCAAACCCCTATCACTGTTTTTGCTGGTCAGCAATCTCAACCTGAGAATCCCACAATTCCTGTCATCTGATTCAAACAAAAACAGTGTTTCACTTTTTATGGTACATTTCCAATTGGCTAAATATTATCGTGGTTTGTATGACGATTCAGTTTTCCTTTTCCAATTTTGTTCATTTACAACGTCAACAAAAATGACTACGACAAGAAATCAGTTTTCATCTTGAGTAGATTCCTTCTGGAGAGTTATTCTGTTGGCCTTTTACTTTGTCAGTTTACGTGTGGACAAACTTATTTAAAATAATGAAATATATGTTAACCATACGATGAATTTACGAATCATCAATGAGCCTGAACAGATTAAAGGAGAAGGGTTTGTTTGTACGCAAAATTGTGTTCAAACAATGCTACAAACATTAGTAATTGCCCACGTGAGAAAATGTTATCGTACAAGCGTCTTTCATGAATCTATCGAACTCGATTTACGTGCTTTAGCCGCCATTGTGGTGTCCCCTAGTCAAACCACAGAGGTCTAATTTAAAAAGTCTTTCTTGTCAAATTTGTATTAGTATATTTATAGCATGGTCGAAAGAAGTACAATGTGTACCACAGTTCACGATGATTCAATCATTAATTAAATTGTTATAATTGTATTTAAAAGTGTTTCAATTGCAAAGAACATATAGTCAAGTTCCCCAAACCCTGCTTTCACAAAAATCGTCTATTCTCGTACCCAAACACAAAATTTCACGAGGTTCTAAAACTCCCTGCGATGGATAGTCCATACAAATTTTACAGCCAAAAAGTTATTTAAACTGTACTTATTTACAAATTATAGACACAATTTTGCAACCATTAATTTAATTCTGCATTGGCTTTTCTGAATTTTACATTCCTTTTGGATCAACTTCACTGACAACTGACACAGAAGCCCTTAATTTAATATTTCCATTCATCGTGCATAAATGTTGAATATTTAAAAGCAGCACGCCATTCTTGGATTTATCAGCCGAAACAATAAATGCTTAACTGAATAGATTCGATGTCTTGCCTTGAGTATTGTCTGCTAGGTCTAATCAGTTGGTGTCTCAAATCTTACAATAATAATAGTTTGTGGGCGGTATATAAAAACGAATAAACTAGTATCTAAAATAATAAAATGTATAACGATACATACATGCATTTGCGAGTGCTATGCAGTGAAAATGTGGACTGAACGTATTACTAAATTTATTACAACAAATTTTTTATGTTATTTACTTTACTTAAGCATTGACACATGATTTGAAATGAATTCAAAATTTCTCTCTAGTTTTATAAGCACAAACATATTCAAAATTATCCAGAGAAACTTACTTTTAATTTTAATTATGCTATATTCATTGAAGTTCATTCTTTCCGTCACTCATATGCCTTATTACTTGGTTCAGTTCTTTTAGAGAAAAGAGTTATAGAACATAATGCTGATCATTTGTATAAAACTCAACTCCCATCTCATTTTATCAAGCTGAAGAAACGTGTATTCTCATTGCTGTTGGGTCAGCCGGAAGAAATTGTTGAATGTCGGAATGATGTATAGAACTTGTCATCAGTTGACATTGAAAGTGGCGTTGTTGGAATGCTACTATGTTGAATTCAGTTCTCTTTTGAGTGTCGTCATCAGAAAAATACCATCAAAATAATGTAATCAGAATAACAAACAACATTCACAATCAGCCACGTCCGTCAGCCCATTTACGCGGCTTCTTTTTGCGAATGTGGAAAGCCTCTGTGCTAGTGAATGTGGAAAGCTTGTGTAGGAAAGGTATTTTTAGTAATTTTCCATTTCTCTGACATTTTAAAATTAATATTTTCTCTTTGAAGGAGACACGTCCTTAGAAAACATGAAAAAGATACTACATCTTTGGTTACTCTATAAGACGACGTCGACTACCAATTTGCTTTAGTTTTGTTAATTTTAGCTATTAAGCAGATAGTGAAATTCTTATTGCTGGTGTGTATGTGTAAGTACCGTCAACAGTGTATTAAATTTAAATTGTACAGTTATATGCGTATTGTTTAAATTAAAAGTTTTGTAAAAGATCAATAGTACGAGGCCTTGCCATAACTCCAAGTTACGTTTAGCATGCTTCATGCGGCAGTCTTAGTTTGCCTCATCCCAGCTTCTGTAATCAATAATCATTATTATTTACTACATAGTTGTTTCACATTCACGTTAACTAATATACTGGATATTTTCGTGGACATCAAAGCATAAACTCCATGCGGCTAACTTTTTTGTCAATTCGTTGTTTACCGTGTTTCAGAGATAACCTGTAAAACCTATATTATGTTAAGAGTGCCCATATGGCTTCTGCGGAAAACGCTCCACAACCCGAAAGAAATTGAGTAGTGACAGGGCTAACACATTGAAATGTGCTTTACGGTTCGCATACTGAGAGAACATTCTCAATTGAGTTTTATAACTTCGTGAAACAAAACATGACAAGCTCAATCCCACAGTTCCACTCATCACTTATGTTACCCACTGCCGTTTCCTCCCCACGGGCGCCGCGTGCACCCCTTGTACAGTTGCCACTCTTCCTTTCTGCTTTATCGATTCTGCAAATTGTCTCACAAGTCTCTGTTAGATATTGTTCCTTCTTCCCGAACTAACCACGTAATCTCACTCAGGTCACAATCGTATAGCTATCTGTGTTATTATGGAATACAACAAATAACCAATGTTTCAATACTTATCAACCCTTAAGCATATACCTTGTGTTGCCAGCTGGGCCAAAGTGCCATTGGCGTTCGCCTAAGTTTCGTGCACTCACAATGGAATTATCATTCAACATGTTTCCTTAACATGTGATATAGTGGAATGTTGTCTTCCAAATTTAGCAAAGAAACGAAACAAGCTTAGTCATTTTTTGAATAACGCTCGCTAATTACCATATTATATTACCTCTAAACCAGTTCTAATATATTCACGCAAATCATTATCGTAGCGTGGCAACGAACACACCACAGCTGAAACGAACCCCGCGCTCCCAAGTATTATCCTTTGAAAACGTGTTGTCGCCATACTTACAAGCTTATCCGTATAATACTATGAATTACGTGCAGGTCTATCATATGGTGCTTCACTTCTGCGCGGGCTGATTTTCATGTCAGCTCATCAAATCCTCTAAGTCACA
Organism: Orchesella cincta; assembly: GCA_001718145.1. Classification (NCBI taxonomy): domain Eukaryota; kingdom Metazoa; phylum Arthropoda; class Collembola; order Entomobryomorpha; family Orchesellidae; genus Orchesella; species Orchesella cincta. Next base: position 15,753 of record LJIJ01002677.1, read on the forward strand.
AAACCACCAATTTAAATTCGTTTTCCCTACTAGAAGAGCTTACTGTACTTGCACTGTCGCATCTCCAACAAAAGGAACAGAATTTAGCATTCCGTTCCTTACTAGATGACGAGTGGGGACTGCGCCTTCTTGACACCTATTTCATTGACATGCGCACGTTGCTGACACAAAATATAAAGGTTAGTGAAGAGTCTTCACTTCCAGCGCTGCAATGGTCTGATGGATTCCAATCATGTCTACCCGACGAGTGTCCTGACATGGTGATAAATTTAACCAGCAACAACACGCGTATGATTGGACAAAAACGAATAACTTCCGTGAACACCGTCACTCCAACTTTTTTCAAGAACTCCTTCCACTCCCCGTCCTTTACTTGGCACAGTCCAGATTCATTACTTAACATTTCACTCAGGGATCGTGTATGATGCTCGTTCTGGGAGACGATTTACTGTTTCACTCACAACGCTGAGTATAGACACATCCTTCTACTACAAGTTTGTTCCAGCGCTGGGAATTCAGATTAGTAACCTGGACATTCAGCACAACGTCGGTCATATTACGTGCCAACATTGAAAATATAACCCAAGTTTTTCCAGATGGCAGTGTTAGGGTATACGATTCATTTAAATATGACAGAACTGACAGGATAATCGATTCCTGGAAATATGCCAAGTTCGAGTATCAAGATTATCTGCAATTGAGAATCAATTGTTTTTTAGTAAGATTAAATTTTAGATCAACATTTATTTCTCTTAAAAATTTAAACTAAATGTGGGCGTCTCTTTTTTAATATCTTTATTCTTCAATTATGAAGTTGATTTCGAATTCGCTTTTGCAGTACGTTATCGCGGCGATCAGACCCAAACTCGGCCGTGATAATCAGAGGTACCGCGGAATTCCTAACTACGGATCGATTATTCCCTTGAATCGGCACATTCTGGCAATTGATTCAACAACGTTGGTAAATATCAGTATCACTATTAACTCAAACACATTTATATGATGAAGCTTTTAATAATAATTTTGGGTTTCCGATTTAGGTCTGGGCTCTCTGGATAGATATTTGAAGTTAAGACTTATAACCCATTATGGCGGTGTAATGAGCGTTACAAAATGAAGAAGGACAAAGCTCATTCGATTTTAGTGTACCTTGCCATAAACTTATTGTAATGGTTGTAATTTTTTGTGGAATAAGTAAAAAAGTCAAAATTAAGTGAATTATTAGTTTAATTTATAGTATAGCAAAATCTGACTCACATTCATAATTACGTAACACAATTAATAAACTAATATGAGCTGCTTTCAAAACCAATTTGGTCTACCTTGTAAACAAAACCTAGTGTGGGATTACTTTATTTACAAGCAAAAACTTTTAAATATATGACAACAAACCTAAGCATCGAGTAGACTACAAGAAGTAAATTAATGACTGATTGATGAAACATTATTGAAAGTCTTCGAATATGATATGCTCGGCCAAACTTTACTAGAGAGAACTGTGTTGGTATATGTAACAATGTAACATAAATAATATTATTTCATTAATACGAAGATTTCTGTAGATTAAATTATTGCTCATTTTTGCCAATGTTAATTTTACTACATTCTTTAAGAGCATGAAACCCCGAAGAAAAATAGGAAGTATTGACGTTTTGGCAGCCAACAAGATATATTTTGACTGTACTAATTTACAAATTATAGACATATTATCGTAACCATTAATTAATGGTTAATCTACTTATGCATTGGCTTTTTAAATTTTATCCTGCTTAATGGATCAACACTTAACTTCACTGACAACTGGCACAGCAGCCTTTTAACTTAATATGTACATTCATCGCGGAAAAACGTTGAATTTTTAAAAGTGGCACGCCATTCTTGGATTTATCAGTCAACTAAAAATTACGTAATTCGGTAGATCATATTTAGGAAATTCCAGCAGGATAAGATCAGTTAGATGTCTTAAATCCTTTAATTTTGTAACAGTTTGCGGGCGGTATATAAAACGGGTAAACTATTACCTGAAATTATAAAGTGTATAATGCATACATACGTTTGCGAATGTGTGTGAAAATGTGGACTGAAAGTATACTTAATTATTACAAGAAATTCTTCGAAGTATCATACATCTCTTAAGTATTGACTCATGACTTGAAATGAATTCAGTATTTCTCTCTAGTTTTATTAGCACAACCATACTCAACATAATCAAAAGAAATCAGCTTTTAGTTTTAATTATACTATATTCATTGAAATTCCTTCCTTCCGTCACTCAAATGACTTATTTCTTGGTTCAGTTCTAGCAGAGAAAAGTGTTCGACATAATGCTGATCATTTGTATAAACTAAAATTCCCATCTCATTTTAACGTGCAGTTTCGTTGCTGTTGGGTCAGCCCTCTGACCGCAGCGTTGATCAATACCGGCAGAAATTGTTGAATGTCAGAATGATGAATGGTACTTGTCATCAATTGACATTGACAGCGGCGTAGTTGCAATTTATTATAGCAAACATCAGACTCACATTCATAATTACGTAACACTATTAATTAGCTCGTGTGGAGCTGCTTTTAAACACCCCTTTGACGTACCCTGCAATTAACTTCGTGTGGATGTACTTTATTTAAAAGCAACACTTTTAAATATACAACACCAAAACTTAGCACCGAGTAGACTAACAATAAGTAAATTTATGACTGGTTGATGAAACATTATCGAAAGTCTTCGAATACGATATGCTCGGCCAAACTTAACAAACGCAAAATTTATCTGTGCTTCAAATTTGTCAATGTAAAAATGGACCAACATATTAACCACACCTTGATATGGAATATGGATTATGTATTTAGTCAGGTATTTAGTTTGAATTATGACAGAAATTTCCATATCCTATCCTAGCTACTTTCGTAGGGACAACTGTGTTGGTATATGGAACATAAATAATAATATTTTTACTTTAATTAATACGACTCAATATAACGACGATTTCAGTAGATAAAATTATTGCTCTGCTTTGCCAATGTTAGTTAATTTACTATGGAATAGTACTGCATGGATTTTAAATGTACATATTTTGAATTTTTACGCGCATTCTTGCAAATTAAATCATCTTTGCGCACTTTGTAGTGACTATTTTCCTACGCTACCTAGCAGTAAAATTAATTAAATTGGTTGGTATTATTTAGCAGGAATCGTCTGGGTGGCACAATTTTAGATTGAGGGATTCCATTTGAATAAGTTAGTTTCCAAACCATCAATAATCCTTTAATTTAAATCAATTTTTCTGTTTTACGTAGCACCCAACTGTAGAGTTTTAACTTTATTTTCAATTTTACTTTGTTTTCTATTTATTACTATTTTTATAATGTAGCCAACATCCAACAATGCTAAGTTCCTTTAGATTTACTAAATCTTCCCAAAACGCAGGGGTTTCTATTATCTTTAATTAATTAATGGTGAAAAACGTTTGGTTCCTAGTTGTGGTGAAAACTACAAACAGTCCTGGTCAGTTTTGGTTTGGGATTGTGGATGTGCAAAACACCAAGGTATAATAAGAATACTTTCCTGGTTACACTAGCAACGAATTCTTACTATTTTTAATAACTTTAATATTTAATATTACGGTTGATCAACTTGTTGAGAACAAAATGGCTGAGGCTTCGAAACATTACGGTTTATGAATATCCTCAGCTCAATACTCTTGCAAGCACCAAGAACAACCGGTCCTTGATTACTGAGAAGATAAAATCTATTACCTTCCTACCAGATTACACTAATTACCACTCCTCTTTGACTGGATGACCTATCTATTTCAAAGGTCAATTTGGTAACCATAAATACAATTGTGGCGTCGATGCTCCTCTCATTTTATGAGTTTGCTTTCGCGGTTGAAAATGCGTGTAATGCATATTGACCTCGTGACTTAGCCCGAAATCATTCTCATAGATTACAATTATTCACACTTGCCAGTTATGTTATGCAAATTTTTGCGCAAATGTTGCAACCTACTTTAAATAAATTTTAATTAGCAGGATAAATGAGGTAGAAATGTGAGACGTGATATATTGCAAATTCAATCCACAAAACTAAAGAAGCGACAGAAAAAGGTTTACTTATTTATTAAACTCTAGAACAAGCACTACAGAATGAAGGCTGTCTGAACAATGTTCAAAAAGTTTAAGAATTAAAACGCTGTTAGCAGCGCGCCAGTTAAGGGGCAACCTGGACAGCCAGGCAAAGGTGGAATTGGGGGTATTGGGGTCGCAAAGGGCACATTACTCTTGCTTGCGTACTTACACTCTTACTATAATTGCATATTGGAAAATGCGGAGTGGAGCATCGGAATGACTTGTCAGCATCCGGAAGAGAAGGCCAAACTGGGGAAAACTCGGCTGACAAAATTTATCCAACAAATCCAACACCCTTTGCTGGAAAAATTAACTCAGAGATCATTTAAAAGTTTAAAAATTTATGCTTGAGGATGGAAGCTGTAAGAAGTAAACATCGTCAACCAGGCATATAGAGCTCTTTATAAAGTAAATTAATTAATGAATAGCGTTTCTGTTGCAAGGAAATTCCAAGTATGGTGCGAAATGCATATTATTTGTAAAGTGAAAGCCGTCAGAATTTATGTATGGCCGACCGGAGAATAGTTCTAAATGAATGTCAAAATATGTGAATCATCTGCCAAAGCAAATTGTTTCAGACTGTTATTATCATGAGCAAGTGCAAACTATAAGTTAAATGCAGAACCAAACAGTTGAGCTATAATTTGTTTACCCTATAAATGTAATTCCAGTTGGACTATACATCAACAGAAATAAAACTGTAATTGTAGCTGTGCGCATCTTTTGCATGAATTCAATTAAATACTGTTAAGGCTAATATTAAGATATATTTTAACATTTTCTTCTGTACTTTATTAATGATGTAGGATTTTTCATAAATACAGAAGAGCCAAGCTGCAACTATCCAATTTTTATTGAATGATGCTGATGTGAATGATGTAATGATTTTACTATAAAGAATTCCATTGGCAAAGATGTATGTTGAACTGAAATATTTTTTATAATGCATATTAAAAAACTCATTGTATTCCTTTTATTTACGTTATTATGTGAGTGTTTACTACAAATTTGCATTATATTGTTAAATTCATTCCATGTTAAATTTTGTGCTTGTTTAAATGTAACTTGAATAAATTCTTAATTCAGAATAAAGTGAGATATTATAAATATAACACGTAGAAAGAGGTGACGGTTAATCTGTGCCAGATCTCACTTAATTTAGCCATTCCCCATTGCTTAGTGATGGTGCTGATGTATATAAATCATTAAATTGTTGTGTGCATTTGTGGAGAATTTAATACCTTGCGGAACTTAATGCGAGAAAAGAAAAAGCGGGATACCTAGCATCTTACATCACGGACGGTTGTAATAAATTGTTTCATGATTTGATTTGGAGACTGGTAGCCGACTTGGTCACTAATTTTCTTTTATTAAATTTTTTATTAGACTTAAGATTTATTACATTTTAACAGTCATTATAGATTTTGTAACTTTAATTACATTTCAATTCATAATTGTCAATGTATTTTGGAAATAGATATTTAGTGATGACTTAGACCCATTTCCTTAAGCGAAATATTTCTATAGTGGAAACGTCGACGGTGCAGAGCAAGTCAAGATTTAACTTCTGCAGCTTCCACCACCAAGAATGAAGTTTTTAAAATCAGTAATTGTTTCCGAGCTAATATTTCCAGCAAAGGGAGTGGGCATTTCTGGATAGATTGTTCCATTTGAGTTTCCTCCTGTAAGCCCTTCTACTCCTGATGCTGACAACACATGACGATACTCTACTCGACATCTTCTCCAATATGGGACAGAAAAAGTAAAACTACGAATACATGAATGACTATGCCCTTTGCTCCCACCTAGGCCACCTATTCCTCCACTACCTGGTTGTCCAGGATGCCCCCTCTGACTTCTCACCAAAATTTTGGAATCGACTGATTCATAAGGGTATACTCGACTAACGGAGAAAGTTCCAGGGTTACCTGGTTCACCACCTCTTCCTCCACTCCCACCATTTCCTCCAACCTCACCCGGTTTACCACCAATTATGTGCAGTTGATCAGAATGTACCCCATAGTCGCGAGGGTTCCATACTTCTTCCCAAACCACTGAGCCAGTATTTTTGGCTGGCGGAAAATCATCTCTTTCTGCGTCTCTTCCATTTGCCCCATCCTTTCCATTAGCTCCCTCTTGGCCACCTCCTCCATCCCCTCCGTTCACATTTACTGTTAGCTTTTCACCATTCACAATTGTGCAGTAAATTCCATAAAAGTTACCCCCATTTTCACCTGGCCATCCTGGTTGCCCAGCTTTTCCGTCAGCAGCATGACCATTGGCTTTAAAAGATCAAATAATTTTAAATTAGTCAGCAAATAAACTACAATAACTTATTATTATAACGTAAACTTACATAAAATGGAACCCTGAGCTTTAAGGGTACATGAGACTCCCATTTGCTCCTCTCAAGTCAATTGTTCTCGTGTCAATCACCTCCCACAATCCGCTATGATTCTGATCGTCAATTTTCTCCAATTGCTTGAATATCCCTGTCAAAATATTTTTTCACTTGCAAACACTTCCAACTCTCCAAATTCGAACTACAAGGTAGTTCTGTTGAAGAATTCATGAAGTCAGTGAACTTGACAAAATTTCCAGTTACTACCGCTTTACTTCCATTTGCTGAGCACGCAATTTGTTGGGACAAACGCATTTCGAACAATATTGACTAGCTTTGTCTTTTTCTATTTCATTTGCTTGGTTTTTCTGCTATGTTCATAATGTTTGATGTTATAAATGAGCCTGAATGTTTTCAAAATGTTCATTGAAGCATTAAAGTTCGAAACTGTAGTTGAAGCACGCAGGCCACTGATCTCCCTTTGAGTTGCGTATGACATGAGCTTCACATCCGTCAGCACCAAAAATTCGTACCAATCTCGAAGATATTCAAGTTTTTAAACAGTTTATAGGGAATTCTTAGCCACTCGCTAGTGGGTTTCTGAATTGGAAAGCCGTTACATTTCCCAAAAAATCAACAAATTCTCAAGTCGCCCCAATTCTATAATTTGATCTGGGGAAAGCTGTACCCAGTTGCGAGTAAACTTCTCATTTCAGTTGATATTGAAAGGAAAGTGCCTGATTCCCAGTTGTTTTCGTAGAAGCAGCATCCTTCGTACGTCATTTTGCAAAACTTGTACTTTTACAGACATTGTAACCCTGTTCAGATCAGTATAGAAGTTTCGAGTGTAGATTTCCTCTGCTTTTTCCAAAAGAGTGGTAACTATTCCCGAAATTTTAGAAAATGTATTTGGAAAGTTGTATTTTTAATAACGTTAAACGTGTCGTCTCTCAAGTTTCGCACCTTCGATTGAAGCTTGAGAATTAAGGGAGAAACTGTGGTTTTTCTATTGCGCTCATTGTCACCTTTTCATAGAATTTAAGCACTTTTCCTGACCTACTCAATTCATCCACATACACTTTTGGAACTTTCTGCTTCATCGTGAGAAATAGCTTTTTGATGCCCTTGGTAAATGAAAAAGGTTGGGAGAGCATTGATGTTAAGTTATGATAAACGTTATTCAAATTGGATAGGGATTCCTCTAATTTGTCATCCTTGTTGAAATTCTCTTCGAATTTAATTTGATATTTGGCAAACAGCTCATCAACAGCTTTTTCCGTTTTGTTTTTGCACTCATCCAGTAATTGCGGAACGAATTCGGTTCCAATTTTGAGCAAAGTTTCGGCCTTCAAAGTGATTCCAAAGTCGGTTGAACTGAAGCGAATAAACTAACTTGTTGGTATACAAATCTTATTTATTTCGAACTTCTGTATAATACGGCATTTCACTGAAAGCTCCGCACTGTGGTGGACTCCGAACAAACCAAATTTTTGAATAGCTTCCGTTTCCATCCTGAGTCAATAGGGATTCAACAAATTGAATTTTTCTTTGAAGCAATTCCACATCGTTTGGCACTGCAGTTTGTAAGTTCTGTTGGAGTGTGGAGTTAAACTCGAAGAAAATTCACGATTCCAGTCATTACCCTATTATCTGAAATATACCGGCCTTGAGGTGAATAGCTACTGACTTTGCTGACAATCATTCCAATGGAATCGTGATACTTGGTCATATTCAATAAAAACTGGGAAGCGTGTTTAGCCAACAATGGAAAACCCAACCTGTCATGTCCCATGATTAATGAGGAGTGTGTCACAATAAACAGGAACTTGGCTTGCTCAACATGTTCCGTGATTGAGTTGACAAAGTACATGCAGCAATGTCTGACTCAGATCCACGGTTGTCATCAAAACCAGGACAGTCATAAAATGACACGTTGGTTTCTGGATTCCGAACGTATTCTGGAACAAGGGTTTTGGATGTTGTGGTCGGCAGCCCAATCCTATTATCATCATCAATGATAACTAGATCGTCACTCTGAGTTAGAACTGCATAGTTGACTCAATTTCCCATTCAGTATTTGTGTGATTGTGGTTTTTCCAGAGCCTGTATTTCCAAGAACGAAAATGGCTTTCTTGTCATCTCGTCGAGGTGAAGTTGATCCATTCCTCGACTTATAATTGTTGCTGGTTATCATCCTGCTGAAGGTTTGAAGCTACGGATTCATTTTGGAGAACATTCGATGGAAGAGGTAGTGTCTGGCATTCTGCTTGAGAGAATATTTTTGTTTAATATAATATTTTGTAACAAAACAATCAAATGCAATTTTTAATTGAGATTTGGTCTGTTAATTACCTTCTGTTTGCGTCAGCACCGAGACTATAAAATAGGAAAGTAGAAGCACGACCAAGCAGTAGTCGATGAATGCTGGAGATAACCCGA
>LJIJ01002678.1:0-24655 GCA_001718145.1 Orchesella cincta
AAAAAGAGAGAGATCGTTGTTTCCGCGGTGCTGAGAAGCAACTTGGAGGCATAGGCGATGGGGCGCTCGGAACCATCGGAGTACTTGTGGAAGAGAACTGCGCCCAGACCTGTGAAGGAGGCGTCGCAGCTAATTCCTATTTTCTGCTTTGGGTCAAAATGAGCGAGCACGGGAGAAGCGATGAGTAACTTTTTGACTTGAGTGAAGGCGGCTTCGCAGGATTGTGACCAGGTCCAAGGTTCATCTTGTCGAGTTAACCTGTACAGAGGTGAAACAAGAGAAGACAAGTTTGGCAGGAACTTGCCGTAAAAGTTAACAAGACCCAAGAATGATTTCAATTGAGATACGTTAGTTGGGAGCTTCATGTTCACAATGTCAGCAACTTTTGTTGTTGTGGTTTCAATTCCATCTTTTGAATTCGCCCAATTGAATGGCCCAGGAATTCGACACTATCGCGCAAAACTTCACATTTATTCTAGGAAATTTGAAATTATAATTCGTTCAAAACGCAGATTGGAGAGGTGTTCTGCCTCGTTACACCAGTTGCGATGGTGTCGTCATATAGCATCCGGTTTTGTTTATGTCACGGAGCATGGTGTCGGAAAATTCTTGAAAATTGCTGGAGCGGATGAGATGCCCTGTGGTAGGACGTTTACATATAAAGACCACGGTGAGTATTTATAACCAAAAACTTTCTGCATTCTGGTGCCACTTCCATTTGGTGGTAGGCGTTGGAGCCGTCGAGTTTCGTGAATTTGTTTCCTCCAGTCATGTTTGCAAAGATATCATCAGGAGCAGCGATAGGATACTGCGTAACGTTGAGTTGGGCATTCACGGTGCTCTTAAAATCACCTGATGCGTACACGACCGTCTGGTTTTGGAACCACAACAAGCGGGGAAGCCTATTCACTGTGTTCAATTTTGCTGATGACTCCCAGTTTTTCCATTGCACCCAGCTCCTTGTCTACTTTTTCGCGAAAGGCATATGGAAGGGGACGTGCTTTCAAAAATTTTGGCTGTGCGTCTTCTTTGAGAATAATACGGGCCTGGAAATTTTGGATACGGTCGGATGATGACGGAGCTGTAAAAATATCTTGAAACTCGGTAAGTAATGAATTAACAGCATCGGTTGGGTTGACACGATTAACTTGTTGTTGAACATTTTGCCAATCAATTTTGATTTCTTTTAAGAGGTCTCGTCCAAAAAGGGAAGTACCTTTACTTACGGGGATTGTGTAGGACAGTTGTTGACCGTTGTGTTTGATGAATCATTTCAGATCCCCGATCGGATGAAAAATGTTGCCTGTGTAGGTTCGGAAGACAGTTTTGGATTTCTGGAGTGGAGGGGCTCCAAGTTGATTTTTCCAAACGTCTTCAGCCAGGATGCTTGTTTCACATCCGGTGTCAAGTTCCATGGAGGTTGATACTCCGTTGATGGACACATCGAGCTGAATGATTTTCTTCACATTTCCAACTTGTGCTGTTGAGTTGATGTGGTGAATGTCGAATGGTTCAGGATCAATATCAGGTTCAATATCCAGTGCGTTGGTTGTGGAGGGGTTGGTTTCACGGAGGCGTGAGCGACAAAGTTCTCAAAAATGTCCCATTTTTCACAGTAGGAGCATTGGTGATCGCGGTGAGGACACTCGGACCAGCGGGAATGTTGATTTGATCCACAGTTCTGACAAGTACGGGCGGAACTTCTCGGCTGCTGTTGATTTGTAGTGGTGGGCGGAGAGTTTCGTCTTTGTCCCGTGTTTGGATTACGATTATATTGATTACCGGAGTTGCGGTTAGGAGCTTGAGTCCTGTTGAAACCGAACTGTTGCTGGGTTTGAGGGCGTTGCTGAGGCGGATTGGAGCCATTACGGCTGTTATTTTTGTTACGTTGCGAAGAGGACCTGTAGTTAACGGTTTGATGCACATGCTCTGGATTAGAGTTAGAAATGGAGGAGTTTTGTTGCTGACGGACCATTGCCGTATTTGTTTCAGCAGTTTCCATTGCCATTGCAGTTTGGAAAACCTCAGCTAGCTTGACATTGTCATCTTTTGTCATTAACGAGCGTTGAATCTTTTCACTGTGAATTCCAAAAATGAACTGGTCACGGAGGCGAGTGTCAAGGTCATAGCTGAATTTGCAGTGTATTGCCAGTTCACGAAGGGACGCCAGGAAAACAGAAACCTTCTCACCTTGCTGTTGTCGTCTATTCATGAATTTGAAGCGTTCAGCAAGAGCTTTTGGAGCCGGCTTGTAGTGGTCTCGAACTAGTGTGAGTAGTTCCTTCAAAGTTTTGTCGTACAACGTGTCAGGAGAGCAGAAACTTTGCAGGAGTGAGTAGGTTTGAAGGCCAACCATGGACAGGAAGATAGCATGGCTGCGTTTCTTTTCATTGTCTGGATCAATGTTGTTGCCCAAAAGAAATGCTCGGAATGCACCTTCCCAAACTTCGAAGTCATCGGTTGTTGGGTCGAAGGGTTTAAGAAACCCGATTGTTGTGGAGGTTGCCATGACGATGGGCGTTGTAGCTACGGTGGAAAGTTTTGGCTTAGGCTTGGGATTTGGAGGTGGTTGTACTGGCTTTAACGTGGAGGCGTGAGGTGGAGGAAAATTGGTTTCTCCAAGGCATTCAACGCTATCGTCACTGTCACCGTCCTCCGGTTTGGAAGCTTTCCTTTCAGCCTGTCTTTGTTGTGTTTGTTCTTTTTCCACTTTCTTACGAGATTCCTTGGGAGATTTCTTTGGAAGCATGTAAAATGCACGGTGAGCTCAAACTTAGAGAAAAGTTGAGATGAGCTCGGGGCGGAGTGAGAATCCTTATTGTGTAAAGCACTTGTACAAAAAATATACCTCGTCGCCAAATATGTAGTGTATGTACTACAGAACGGAATATGATTAATGAGAAGTGCGAGTGCACACGTAGGACTTTGCCTAGAAGAGAGTACAAGGTTTATTGATGTGTACCAGAGCAAGTACAAAATAGGTCTGAAGAGTTCTTAGAGAATGCATGGTATAATAGTCAGGGAAGAAGGCTAAACTAATAAGAAGCTAAATGGAAAGACAGAATCATGTCTACTGGAACTACGACTTACTGGCAACTTGACAATTGAGTAAATGAATTAATATGAATATTATAGATTAGATAGAGGTATTCTACAAATATCATGAATAATCTAGTATACAGCCATAAATATTTCATCATACATATCTAAAGCTCAAAGGAATAAAAGGTGTTAAAATTATCATGAACGATTTAATTCAATTTCTATCGAACTGACAATAGAAACAACCAACTTTTTTAACTTGCATGTATTCAACATGGAAAACTGATAATGCATCAAAAGCATGCGGATAACTATCTTTGGTATTGAAACCCATAAAATGTCTAAAAATATCCGTGCCACACCATCCAATCTGCATTCACAGCGAGAAAAATCTATCCGTGTGAAACAGTGGGAATCCAAAGTCCTTGCAGCTAACTAGAAACAAGGTAAGTAGAACGTAAAATGATAAGCGAAAAAATGTGGCAAGGTAATCCAAACATCTGGTATAATTTCAAGTGGGTCAAAGTACGTAAGCATGACGGAAATGCTTTAATTTGTCAAGATTTGATCGACATGGATTGGAAGGCATTATTGGTAATATTTACTCATATTTTATATTAGTTGAGTTCTCATGTATAGCGTTTTCATTTTGAAACGTTCCCCGTCGTTTTACAGCAACAATAATAATTGCAACTCCTTTCCCGGTTACTGTGTGATTCATGTTCATCCATTTATTTCATGCATTCGATACCTACACGAGTAGCGTTACCACTTGAGAGCTCATGTGAAGACTATTTTCTCCATTCTGCTCATAAGCTTTAATAATTACGGAAGCATTTTTTGAATTTGATTGTTAGTTTGTGTGCAACAACATGCTTTTTCCTGAAATTATGTTCAACCTGTTTTTGAAAAACAAAATAAGATTACGTACGGAACAAGCAAAATTAAGTGCAACGCAGATAACTGAGTTTAACAACATCATCATCGTCATTGCGTTTTCCTCAGCGATAATAAAATATTATTGTTTTTGCTATCTGCCAACACATTAGGGAGACATACATAAGCGTGATGTGAGCCGAAATTTTAAAAACCAACGCAAGGTTTATGAGTAATATTCCAGATAAATATAGACATGAATATATACCAACCCCAACATTCACTAAAAATTAACCTACAGGTTTTCATATTATTAAGAAGTAGAATGGAGCCGTATAAGCGAAATGAAAAAGAAGGATAATCAAGCATTAAAAATGCCGTTACTATAACCTGCGATGAATGATTTTGGAAGAGGCTGATCTTGTGAAGTGTGCGTGTCAAGTTGCTGGTAAATTTCCACACATATTACACTCCATCTCGTTTTAAATTGTAGTTGGTGAGTGAGCAACTTCATAATCCACATCTTCAATGGATTCACTTGAAAGTCTTCATGCTGAGAAATACTCCTCGGTATGTGAATCTCGTTACTATGTTCCTTTGCAGAACACATATAGTACAAGATCACAAACACACTATACAAAAGAGACAAAGAAGGAGTAGAAAGGGGAGTAGGTGAGGGAATCGTTCGCATACTATGTTTGTTTAAACAGGCAAAGAGATCTTGCAAGAATATCATTCGCATAGAGTTTAAACGTCTGTTTTAATTCGCATGATTGACAGAAAAGGGTTAGAATTTTCTTAAAAAATAAATGTATGCAAAATCGTATGGAAAATAAATCAACTAAACATGAAGTGATACATTTTTGCTGGCTTGTTTCGTCTTTTGACGCATGTTTGTTGTCCGTCATTTGGTACATTTAAGCGACAAAAATTCCAAAAAAAACTTTTATCTATTATACGTTGAATATTTTGGCAGTTCTCTGTCTCTTTAAGCTAAATAGTGGAATCAACAGTTTGAATCTGTAACACATAAAAGCATAGTTTATCGAGTCTACATCACTCATGTTTCTTGAAAAGTGAACATAAAAAACATACACATGCACGCAAGTCTCTCTAGCAGTAGATGTGGTTACTAATGCACACATTTTTGAACACGACCGGATCAACTCTGCAAGTATTGTAGACGGGGGTAAAAAAGAGAAAACAAGGAGATAAGGAGACAAGACAAAGCAGCATGCTCTTCCATTCTGAAGCGTAGAGAGCCAACGCCCTGCTTTAGCATTGCTCCCTGTAGGCTAGAAGCCCACCTTGGCTTCTTTGTGTTTGAGATTCATGGCTTCTGGAAGCATCCAAGATCTTGCTGGCAGAAAAGAGAGAAACCTTGCTACTTGAAAAATTCCTCAGCGTCAGTTGAGCTCAAGTGGCAGGGCAGCGTGTGAGTAGGAGCAAACCTCCCACACTACTATTTTAAAATTTTGAGTTTCGTCTCGTTAAAAATGTTAGTTTCTTTCTTTTAAAATTATTGCACCAGAGCAAAATGTATGATTGTCATACTGGTGACTGAATTTGCTCGAAAATTTTGGTGAAACTATTTTTACACGATAAAATTTTCTGGGGCTACCTGCCTGAAAAGAACTGCTGCAATTTAATCCAGTTTAACCATCTCATGTGGAAACAAAAGTTCAACGTCATCTCCTACACGTGAATATTGTCATCAGTTATAAAAAGTGCGTTCTGATCAGCAAATTATAAACACAACAGCTATCTAATTCCTTACACTCGTAATGTATTTCCTTACAGTTTCATTTATAATGAAAGTAGAATCAAAAGGCTGGTGAGAAAAGGAGGCAATTAGCACGGGAGTACATACGGATAAAAGTATTTGTGAAGTAAGATGAGAGATAGAATTTTCAATTAAAAACAGACAAAAAATTAAATGGGATGCAAGCAAAGTAAACTCGTTGGCAAAACTTGTAAGTTCAAAATGACAGTGCTCATTTTCGCAGTAGTGAAAAGTGACCACCAGACAAAATTAGTTGTAAAATTAGATAAACCCATAACTGGAATGCTGATGGATGATAACTGACTTCTCAAATAAAAAAAAGGTGCTGAATACAAAGGTTAAATATTCTCATAAATTTTTAAGTATTCTAGTACATAGTTAACACTTTAATGATGATAACTTGCATAAAACTTTCGGTTCAGTTTTATTGGTTTCATTTGTGATGGCGGCGTCATGCTATGTTCGTCGCATTATTATAGCAGTGAGTATGCAATGCAATGAGCGATTCTCAATTCGTAGGTAACCTGTGACACATTTTACAGAATAGTTGTATTTTTAGATTTATCTTCTTTAATGTCTTGAATTTAGGTTCAGGAATGCTACGCTGGTTCAAAATATTTAAAAATGCAAAAGTTATTACTATTAAGTGTTGTTTGATTGAGATCTTGAGGTGCTTCATATTATACGCACCATTGGAATGTCTGAAATGCCAAATATGCTTATCTGTCAGTTTAAATACGGGGAAAAGTATCAGAAGTTATTAGAGAAACAAATTTTTTGTTTGGGTCACGTAAAAGACCGTATACATTTGATTTTTACCATTTTAAGTGACTGTTAATACATAAGTGTTTTATATGAGAATATGTTAAAATAGCACACAATTAAATACATCCTTGTCAATGTTGCAGAACTGAGGCATCTTTGCACTGTTTTGTTTTGAAGAAACTGGAGTGAATTAATCATATTGAATTTTTTCTTGTTTGACTCTGCTTTCAGATTTATTCAGTAACCTGTTTCCTCAATTTGGGACTAGCCGTTATTACTTCCACTTATTCATCCATCGTTTCCAGTTACTCAGGTACATGAGTTTACTTTATTTAATGCGCACTACCCCCACAAGTCAAACCATGTACCATAACTCGCTTTGTAGCATAACCTAAACAAACTTGAATGTTATTGCAATGCATACTAACAAAATACCTGCTTTTCAAAGAAAATCGGGTGCCCGAACCAATGACGAAAACAGTTTTGCAGATAGTAAGAAATCATCAGCATTAAAATGAAAATAATTTGTGCGGGAGAAACATAATTCAGCAAATTCCGTTTTAGGCTCTGTTAGAAAGCCAAATTAAAAGTGAGTACTTGAAACGACAAAGGAAGTTAAAAATTTGTGTTAACCAGCGAGTGCGGTTCAGGGTTAGCTAGTTACAGTGATATCGGAGGTAGATCATTATGAAATGGAAAATGAATGGTAAGGATTTGAATCGCTTAGGACTTTGTTGTTTGCGTGTCATACAATGTTTGGTGCTGGAGTAATAGCTTATTAGGCACCCTTCACATTTATTACAAAGTGTAGGATTCTGTCAGCAAATGATATCAGACACATGTTAAAAGCAGGGCAAAATCCATAATCTGTATTTTTACAAACACAACTTTGAGTTTCCTACTTAAGCATATGATTCATGTGTTCTCGTTTTTTATAGTGTTTCACCAAAATGGAATGGAGCAGAATTGAACACAAGAAAAGGAGGGGGAAAGGAGAATAAGTGGGTGAAAAGTGCTACAAACAATTGAATTAAAAATGAATCAATAAATTAAAATTAACTCCTACGTAAGAATTTGAGTTTTAAGTAACAAAGTCGAGTCAAAATGAAAATGGATGTGAAATTGTTAAGACCTCAACAAGAATTCAGTCAATGGGTGCTCACTATTCATAGGCTTTACAAACTGAGAAAAAATTGGTAAGCATGGTTTTTTTCATTTTGAAGTCTTTTCGTAGCAATAAACACGATAGCCTTAGCGTTTGCAACATCTCCAACCTCCACAGTTGGTTTATAAATTTTTTCATCCTCCTTTCCCCGAAATTTTATGCAACGATACATTGATTTGATCTATAAGTAAAATATGATACGCCTCAATTATTATTGCATGACGTCAAGCGTCATGAGTTGAACTATTTTGTCTAGGGAGAAACAGAAACTTGAATAGTTCGTGCTTTTTTGGAGAAACATTTTAAACTACTACATCTTTCAGCTCTTTGAATTTTAAGCTTGTACCAGTTTCGAATAGGTTAAAATCAAATGAAATGTGTATTTCAGTTATATTGAGCCGTACACATTTTGTTCTCTTCCAGTATATTCCTACATCTTCAGTTTGGGGCTAAAAATAAAAATGCCACAGAAAGAAATCGCCGCTGTTCCATTCAGGTAACAAATTTTTTGTTTATTTCAGATTTTTTATTATTTTATTGGTTAAATTGTTGGGGTAGCCAATATATTCCTTCGCTTACTCAACTATGTTTTTGATTTTTCAGATTATGCTTCATTGATCGCAGATTGGAATGAAATTGTTACTCATCAAGGCCGTACACTCTACTCTTTATGAATGTCATTCCCACAGCACTCGCCGTTCAATGGAACATCCCAGTCAAACCTGGAATCAGGTTTATTTCTTTTAAGCAAACTAAT
Organism: Orchesella cincta; assembly: GCA_001718145.1. Lineage (NCBI taxonomy): Eukaryota > Metazoa > Arthropoda > Collembola > Entomobryomorpha > Orchesellidae > Orchesella > Orchesella cincta. Next base: position 8,389 of record LJIJ01002678.1, read on the forward strand.
TAGGTTTAAGACTGCAGTATGCACACAAATAGCAAAACTACAATAACTATTCATATAGATTTTTACGCTCAATTTTAAGTAATTGGATGTAGAGCCTCTGTTTCATTAATTTTTTAAAGTGCAAATTTGAATTTTTTTATTATATATTGGTCAATTGTTTTGGCTAGCTGCATCCAATTAATTGAAATTTATGGTAAATTCTACGTAAATCTAAGTACAAGTAAAATAAATTACTAGCATTATTTCGATTTTAAGTAAAGTATAAGTAAACAACAGCTATGGTATAAACCTATAGCCCACAGGTTATAGCTTATTATACTAACTGCAGTTGTATTATCTACGATCCCCACGATCCAGTATTCTTTGCGAATATAGTACACACTGCTAGCACCATCGGTAGCATATCCCACATAATGCAATGCAACTCCAGCAAAGTGTAGGTATAAACAAAGAAATCATAATCCGGATAAATATGGTGTTGCATACTTTCATATTGCAACGAAAACTGAATGAAGAACAAAGTATTGAACGGAATTATAAAACCAAGTTAGCTATTCAAGAGTATCGTTCGTATAACGATTAGATGTAAGATGTTTTCTGTTTTAACAACTGCAAAAGAAATATAGCAAGCTAAATCTCATTTTGCTTTTAAGCATAGTTGAGAGTTGAATAGTAGATAGATGAACAAACATTTAGGCGTTTGGCACAAAAACAAATTGCAATATAATTGAAAATAATTTATTAGTTAGGAAACATCATACATTCTTCAAAATTCTAAATCTTTAAATACAACGAAACAGTGGTCAGTACTGAATAGAACGGTCAGATGGTTACGTTTATTCTTCCACGTTAATGTTTGCTACAGATTGTAAATGCTTTTAAGTTAATAATCAATCGGCCTTCATTTATCGAAAAAAGGAGTTCTGTTAAGCACCCGTACAAGGTACATAAACTCATAAAACATTCTCAATGTAGCAGAAAGTTTTATCTCAACCGCTTTCGTTTGTGGCGTGATAGGGAAGAGAATCGGATGCTGTTCGGTTATTTGTAAAAAACGGACCTTTTTTCAAATTGAAAGCGCCGTAGAGAGTGTAGACGCACAAGTTTTCATTGCAACATCATCAGCGACAAACTGAAAAAAGAATTAAAGTGGGATATTTAATCCCGTTCACCCTAAACCTGAACGTTAAAAAAAGCTTCTTACATCACAATCTTACTCTCCACCGCATTTGGAAGCCATATTTTTAGCCGTGTCCACAAACAGCTGAGATACTGGGAACTCTAGCTGAAAAGATGGCAGTCTGCACCTCGAACTCAAACATGGTACCATCCTTTCCAAACAATCGCTGTTCTGAAACTAGCAGAAATACGACATTAAAGACTTTAACATTACGTTTTGCGTTAAACGCTCCTTCTCCCTAATTCATGGTAACCCACAAACTGCTGCTCACCCAATGGTCTTAATAGTCACTGGAGCATACTCCACGGACTCATACACCCTGTTTTTCCACATAGTTTCTGTCGGATGAAGGAAGGTAAACCTTATTGAAAGTTAATTAAATTGAATTAAATTAACCATTTATCACTGAAAGACATTAATTCCAAATAATACCTGCATTTTAGTACTTAATGTTTTGCAGTTTCATAGAATAGATAATAAGATAGTTGTTCCGTTTTTCCTGCACCTTAAAAATTTAAGTTGAACTTCCTGGAAGACTCGTAAATTATACGAACTAGATGGCTGAATAGTAAATACGGTAAATAGTATCAACGAATATTTGGTGTCGAATTGTTAATCGAAAAATGTAGGACCTAAATCTAGTCAGGCTTAAGTGCCATACCGGATTGTACTCCTGATATTGACCTCAATCTTATTTTTACAGAAGGCCTTTGCTGCTAATGGGCAATTGCAGACAATTCTGTTTAGCTTGACGATCGATCAAATCTAACCAAAAAATATGTAGGATCTAAATCTGCTTAAAAACCTTATCATCGAACACTTGAATAATTGCATTAGAAATTACTGTCTCAAGGTAAGAGATAGTTGTCAGTATATTAACAAAAAGGTGAACTAAGTTGTTGTAAAGCTCGATGAAACTACAGCAGTCGTCCCCGAGAATAGGGCGAGTCGCAAACACATATCATCTCCGTTCCGGGGCACGATCCATGTTTATAATTGTACTCGAAAACGAGCGCAGAGCCAGCCTTCACAACCAGATGGTGAAGAAGGGAACGTTAAAACCGAGGGTCGTGGGAGTCAATGAACACGTTCTGCATAAATAAGTTTGGGTCGCAAGGATGCTGAAATCAAGCAAAAATGAAATGAACTTACGAGTTATTAATAAATATTTCGGTTATCATAATTTTGAGACGCTATTTCATTGTGAAATCGGCTATGGCTAATTATGAGCACTTAACTAAAATTAATTTTCACGATTGTGAGAGTATACTTTGGTTTTTCGTTTTTGAGTTTCATTGCAACCGCCCCATGTGCAAAAACTGCTTTTACAGGTAACGAAACAATGTTCTCAGAAACTCTTAAAGCACTTCAACCTTGATTTTGAATATCACTTTCAAAACAAATAATAAATTTTGGTGTTCCAAAACCACAGAATCTTGTCTATCATCCGCGAACACGCGATGGGATTTCCTCCCCTGTATGAACAGAGTTTTTGACCCCGTTACTCCTCATGTCGCTCTAAGTCCTCACTTAAACTAGTTTGGCTTGTGAAGATTTAAATTGCGATTCTATATTAAAATGCATAATATAAATACAGCATTGGTCAGAAATGATCCACAGGGCGCATATCTAAAGCTCTTAGAAAGATTTCGCCGCGCGCGCAGATTGAGACTACACATATATCTAAATGATCGTTAAAGAGTCCTCTATTTGCATAGATTCTTGCAACCTCCTTTTGTACTTGGCCTTGCAGCAACGTTTCTGCCGGCAACTCACTGAAATAAGGGATGTAAAATGGATTTGGAAACTATAACTCAGAAAATGAGCAATCAACTGACCTGAAAGTAGTTGTATTAAACTCTCCACCCTTTTCTACCCCAGAAACATGAAGTTCTGTTTAAAAATTCTGCTTCTACTGCTTCCCTTTTGTATCTTGAGAACTAGTTGACTAAAATGCTGCATAGTGCATACGTGTGGCGATCTAAGCGAATCCGGAGTATCAAACATACGACCTGTTGGGCCATCAGCATACATAGGGCTATGTTATTTATTACACCATTTGTGTCTGTTATGTGTCAACAGTACTTCGGTTAACTATGTTATAGAAAGGTATTAGTGCATACATTAAGTTAGAAATATATTCATGAAATGCTTTGGGATCCCATCGTGCAAAATATGTGGGAATGAAGTATGAGTTTTGTAGGGATAGAAATTCAATCCATATCTAATTATTATACTGATTATATGGCATATCAATAGAAAACGGAGGCGGAATTTTAATTTTTAAACTAGCACGTCATATAGTATGCAAACATTTAGAAGGGTGCAGTCTGGTAATGCCATCCTTTTGTACAGGTAATAATTGTTTTTTGTGTTTGAGGGATACTTTTGCATATGAAGTGCATTTTGCATTGATAAAATTTCGAACAGACATATTATGTCATAATATCATTAAGTGCAGAAGTTTTTGGAAATTTAAGAGGCCAGCCTTTATTTACATGCATTATATTAAGCATAGGTTCTTAATTCTGGAAAATAATATTATATGGAATATGTTATAATTCGTATGGTGCTAGCAGATGGTGTATAATATTTACAAAATATAATTTCTAATATAAAAAAAGTAAAGAATTTATGATACTGAAGGTAAATTTGAAGCTTATTTAATTGGTGAAATATATTTCTTTAAATCGAGAAAAGCAAATAATATTGAGTATTTAGTAAGGTACGTTTTGGACGGTACAATGTTAGATATAAATTTAATTTTTAATTCAATTTAATAATTTTTTTTAAAGATCATTTACGACATGGCCAATGAAAATTTCTCGGTACCAGGTTCTGAACTATTTCTTGTACGGTTTTTATTATTTTAGTTTACTGTAAGGTGAATTCTCCGGTACTCAATGAAATGCTAAATTTTAATGACATGCAAGTTTACGTGATAATAAAATGAACAGCAATTTTTAACTATGTAAAACAAAACTCTGCCTTTTCCCGTCTATATATTTTATTTTGATGAACAAAGCCATGAAAAAAGACAATGCTCAGTTTCATAATGATAGAAGTAACGATGGTTTTTAACATAAAATATAATGAAAAATATTCATGACATGGTATGGGGTAAGCAGCCTGCATGCATAAAACATTCTGAGGCTAAACTCCATCCGAGTTATCCATGTGAACACTGTTTAATTTTAAATTAGTTATCATAAAATTTGGTGAATGCCTTTGATCAAAGCTGCATTCCGACTGGATTGTAGACTCAGCAAACGGGCTGAGGATGACCATGAGGTAAGTAAAGCGTGGATACATTTCTGAATAATTTCATTTATGTGAAACTATTTGAACCAAATGAATAGTCTGTGTTTACTCGTGATAGTCAAATTGCAAATAATATTTCAAAGCCATCATGAGCAGATACACACGTAAGTATTCCATAAAATCATAAGAAGGTAACTTGAAGGTTCCTTTGTCTTTCGTTTATTTTATACATCATTGCTCGATTTCCTCATGTGGTTCGTGGACAAGCATAGAAATGCTGAATATGCTGCGTTCTGTCCAGTTCTAACTAGGCTGAAACTTCCAACAACCCATCGCGGTAAAGGAGCGACAAACTGAAATACAGGTACATAATGTAAGTCAAGCAAAAATATATGCATATATACAGGATATAAGTTATTAAGTGAGGGATTATTTTGATTCTATTTAATAATTAAATTAATTAATAATGAGTTGGCGATATTCATAAATGTCAGAAAATATGAAAATGCATAATGTTTTGGCTCAGTCAAAATTGGGGCGCTGAACAAAATTTGGTTTGGAATTTAATTTTAAAACGTTATTTACGACACTTGGTGGTGTCCAAGTAGATACGATCAATGATTTACTAACTTTCTCTTGTGGAAGTGCATATACTTCTATTTTGTATTCACATTCATTTCACACAGTGCTACTAGGAGTTTGATTTATGAAATATGTAGAGAAGGGTACGAAAGAAGCAACAAACGAATGACGAACATTTCATGTCACGGTGGGTAAACTTGCTGTAGACATGATGATGATTACAGATTTAAAAGTTCATAACCACCTTCATTATCCATAAGTGAAAAAATGAAATGAGTCTAGATGTTGATCAGTACAAATTCATGTTTTACATTTTATTTTTTTGCTTTGGTTTGTCATAGATGGGATCATGAAAAACTGTCTTTGAATTTGCTTGCTGTTTGGAGATAGTTCAACTCCAGCTTCTACAAAACGAAATAGGAGCAAAAAACCGCTTCAGGCTCATGTATTGGAACAACTTGAACCGAAGACTTTGACCCACTGGATTGTCCATTCGTCTTTTGAAGCTGATGTGTCACTCCATTTGAGGGGAAACGACAACTCCATTACAAGTCAGAATGTTCTTCATAATCTGACGATGTGGTTAGTGCAAAACATACATGTACTTGTTTTATCAGTCAAAATATTGACAATCTAGTTTTATTCAAGAATATAACAGTAGTATATTATGGAGTTTATTTAGAATTTAAATGTGTCCAAAGTTAAACCTTTTTTATTTTTTCTTAAGCTTTCTTCAAGTTTCCTATCATCCCAGCAACTGAAGGATCCATAACTGAACAGTACTTCAGCTATTTTTACTTTCAGTGAAAGCCAGGCAAGAAAACAAGTATGAACGTTTCAGTAGTTATAGCTTACAACAGTTCTTAATGATAAAATTTGAACGCATTTCAGAACAAAATAATGCAGCAGGAACGAAACAAATGAAAATAGCAACCGTCAGCGAAGAGACTACTATATTTTCAGGTGAATTTCAATTGTAATAGAATGTATTAAACTGTTTTCTGCAGTAGCGATAGCTGAGAGATGAGAGATTACCTGAAAGTGAAAACATTGATGCAAGAATTAGAATCCGGGTCAGGAGAGAGTCAAAGATTCAACGTTTTGTGCAACTCTTGCAGTTTTATTTTGTATGCGATTTTAATATGTTTAATCAAAATGAAGAAATGTTTGTAGCGTTGGTAATCCAGTTCTAATAATATAAATCGTATTGCTTAACCTAGTCCTTACGTAACGCAATTTTAGTTTAGTCCAAACCATATAAATGTTTTTTTCGTTTTGATTTCTGATTTTGACACTGTTGTTTGAAAAATAAATATCACTATTGCCTATTGCGCGTAGTACTAATTAAAATTTGTATAGAATATGTCAGAAACTACTGCACGTGTTTTAATTTAAATGTTGTGGGAAATCAGCACAAGCCATAACTAAACCAAGTTCCTGGTTGTGCAAGTAATTACAGTCTAGCATCTTCAATTTCAGGATTTAGTTATTCTACTAATATATACTTACAAATCTATTAAGTAAGGACAAAAACTCCAGACATTCTAACGACTTTTGATGTGGGCATTCATTTCCTGGGATTGTGATATCAGCAAAATAATCGAAATTAAACATTGTAAATTAATCAACCAAAATGAATAGATACCGGAGAATTGTATTTGATATTTCAGACAGGTAATTTTCACACCGCGGAAAACAAAGCTGACAAAATAATAATAATTTGGTCTATCAGCCGTATAACAATAGTTACCATAATAGATATCCGTTGTATTATTTGTCACCTCAGATTATTCATCTTCACATAAATTCAACAACAATCTTCAGCACTCCCGTTTCAGGTCAGAAATTATCAGGAAATATTCGAGTTATACAAATTATAATGTTATCAAGAAAAAAATAGCTTTAGGATTTGGTGGTAAGAAAATAGGATCAATAAGGTTGAACAACAAAAGCAGAAACATCTGAAAAGTAATTAACTTTAAAGTTCTTAAATTAAATGCGGGGTTCCCAATAACAAAAACTGCGTCGCAAAAACTACACTGCGATGTTTTCTGCAGCAAGAGAACAGTAGCTTAGAAAAACTTTACTCAACAACATACAATATAACTTATCAGGATGATAAACCATTTAGGATTCATACCATTTCTCATCAGCAGCTACAGCCGAACCAGAAACAATCCTGGTTATAGCTATACATGGGATGAGAAAACAAGTCGTGTATCCGTATCCCAGAAACATAAAAGTTTATTGTGGACTTTTGCGTTGTGGCTGGTTGCAGCAATAAACGTACTCACAATAAGGAAATATAAAAGTCAAAACGATATTGTACAACTGAGTATAAGCATCATTGGACAAACCGGACTTGTAGCTGCGGGTTACGCCATCTGGTTGACTTTTTTAAGCGCGGAATCGTGCTCAAAATTTATAAATTCATTGCTTCAAATTGAAGAGAAACTCTTACGCAATGGTCTGTTATATTATATTTGCATTGTGTTGTAGTTTGCATACTTTTTTAAAAAGCAACTAATGCCTTTCGTCGTTTTTTCAGGTCAACAAACCGTCACAGAACAAAAACCAATAGAATGGCTCTTTGTTAGTTGCAAAGCACTTCAAACGATTGAAGTCGTCATCCCAATATGTATGGGCTGTGGTTCTGCTATGTTCCCTTGCTCTGCTCTCAATTTCTTGGCGTCAATCAACCCCTTCTGTAACAATCCAAATCATGAAACATTTTCGTACTTGAAAAAGGCACTGGAATTTCTCCTTTTTGGATTTGTAAACGGGTTACTTTGGAGGTAATCATAGTCGTTGGAGTTCTACACACTATTCATGTTGTTGTTGGTTTTGCTGCCAAGTTGCTCTCTTAAAATCTTTCGAACTGTTTAACATTTAACCCTATGCTCTACAAAATGACCAAGCTGACAAACAATTACTTCAACCAATTTCATCGAAATTTTCTGTTTGCGTTGATGGTAGGTGTTTGCATAGGGCAAGCATGCCCAATGTATGTTTTGTTTCAAGCAATAACATCATCCGCAGATGTTTCGATACCATTACTACTGATACTTTCGAATGCGTCACTCGCTCTCACCCTAATGCTTGTAAACTTGTTTGTATTTGGGGTGGCTGGAACTCTTCATTCATTGTCTGTAGAAATAATAGGAGCATGGTTGGTCACCTTCATGACTACAGAAGATGAACCGCGGAAGCCAAAAAGAATAATGAGGTCTTGTCCATCTACAGTGCTATGACAAAAGTATTGAGCCAAAGATCTCTCACAGTTAGACACCAAAATTACTTGTACGCATTAAACTTTTTTTCATTAAAGTTTCCCACGTCAGGTTCCAAATTTAATGGGCTTTCTTATGTTATACTCCTTGACTCCATTACTTCAACCAATTTTTCACAGTACCCAAAAATATGCCGCGCGATCAAAAATAGGGTGGGCAAAAGTATTGATCCCTTTTTAGTTTTCATAAATAATAAGTATTTAGGTGAGACCCTTTTGCTGCAATTACTGTTTCAAGCCTTCAGGGCATTAAAGACACCAAACCCTAGCGCTAAGTACCTGTTTTGACACCGCACAAGTAGAACATGGGGGCTGAATGACATGGCATATCAAACCATATTGAAACGTCTTTCAACTGAAGCCCAATGATTGAAATTAGATTTATTGATGGTTCATGTTGGTACCAAAATTGAAGAAAAGCATAAAATAGATTCTACGCGAAAAACTACAGTCCATTAGTAGCACCTTTCAAATGAGCTCCCCAAATTTGGTCAAATCAGCACCAGCCCTCAATGGGGTTGGGAACTACTTTTGACTATAACTTTCGAAATCCGTGTGGCAGAAACTTCAAAGTAGGCTTAAAAGAAAGCCCGGAATCTGTTGAACACATTTAATATAACATTAAGTTAGTATCGTACCGGAATTGTGGTGTTTGTGGGCCATGCCAACGTCTGAAAAATTGAAGTGAAGTTGCAGTCTAGGTTTCACCCCCTTAGCCCAGCATCTTTTACATAGCCTGATAACACGAACTGCTTTTTGTTAAATATCACAATAAATCTGTGTAAATGAAGCGTGGTTATTGTTTTCAACAGTTGAAAGACGCTGGAAATTGAATTAAATTTCCTCAGAGCTCGTTATAAAATGGTGCTTAATATTGAACTTCCACAGTACATATAAGGCTTGCTTACCTCAGAATTCGTGCAAGATCTAGCGTAATACTAACACTAGCTTAATGTTTATGTTATTGTGCCTTCAACAGATTCCGGCTTTCTCTTTTAAGCCTACTTGGAAGTTTCTGCCACACGGATTTCGAAAGTTTATAGTCAAAAGTAGTTCCCAACCCATTGAGGGCTGGTTGCTGATTTGACCAATTTGGGAGCTCATTTGAAGGTGCTACTAAATGGACTGTAGTTTTTGCGTAGAATCTGTTTTATGATGGTTTTTTCTTTCAATTTGGTACCACATGAACCATCAATAAATCTAATTTCAATCAATTGGCTTCAAGTGAAAGACGTTTCAATATGGTTTGATATGCCATGCCATTCAGCCCCATGTTCTACTTTGTGGTGTCAAAACAGGTACCTAGCGCTAGGGATTGGTGTCTTTAATGCCCTGAAGGCTTGAAACAGTAATTGCAGGCCAAAGGGTCTCACCTAAATACTTATTATTTATGAAAAAACTAAAAAGGGATCAATACTTTTGCCCACCCTATTTTTCGATCGCGCGCAATTATTTTGGCGTAGGTTGAAAATTGGTTGAAGTGTTGAAGTAATGGAGTCAAGGAGTATAACATAAGAAAGCCCATTAAATTTGGAACCTGACGTGGGAAACTTTAAATGAAAAAAAGTTTAATGCGTACAAGGTACATTTTTGGTGCTCTAACTGTGAGGATCTTGGCCTCAATACCTTTTGCTCATAGCACTGTCATGAGATTGCATATTGTGAACTAACTCTCTCTTGAGACAAATACCCCCTCAAATTATATTGAGTATACTTTTGAAACGCTCTTTCATTTGGTTTGCTGTGCTGTTGAGTAAATATTATAATGTATTCATTACATAACGTAGTAGCCTCTTGCAACAAAATCTTAGGTGTATAGATTTTAGGCATAAAATAGTTATGAATAATAGTATTCGTTCGTTTTACTGTTTTGGGAATCGGATTCCACTCAAAGTTGTAAATATTGTTATGCATTATGTACAGGTGAAATAAAAGCTTTGAAATGAATTGTTCAGTGGATTAATGCTATATTTAATTCAATTTATTTGTTGTTGTTGGGAAAATATTGGTAATAACTAAAGTAAAAACTATTGCTTATATTTTCTGGCATGTTATACCATAGCTTAAAAGATTTCATTTGCTAAGCAACATTAAATCGATAAATCGTTGGATGGAATACTCGAAAAACTTAAGGGGTGTCTCCCTTTCAATGAAATTGCTCATACCGAAAGCAATTTTCATGGGAGCACACGCCTTCAACGTACGTTTCAGCTCTGCTCGACCTTTCCTACTATTTCGAATTTCTTGGCCAGCTTTCTCCAACGTTTCTTCTGACAATGTATGCAGAGATCCAGCCACACCAAATATATACAAACTTACCGAAAATAATGCCAACACCAGTACCACATTCCAAATTGAGATTGGCAACGGAATCTTGACATCATTTGGTATCGTACTGCCTGGAAAATAACATACATTAAACAAGCTTCCTCAGTACATCCAGATACCATGAGCCAAAACAGCATTCCGCCATGAAACTGATTAAATAAAGTATTTATCAATTGAGCTTTCCTATACAGAATGTGATCGAATGCAACATTTTTCTGAATTAGCTTTATGATAATTTTCTGGCTCAAGAAACCGACAAGAATGTGTATACACACGACCAATCCAGTTCCAATGATTGCGTTTGCACATTATTGCATTTGCAATTGCAATTGCAACGAATTCTAAAACTTTAACAATTTTTTTTGGAATATTGCAAATTGGATTAATAGATCCAAGGAAGTTAGGTGCAGAGTAAGGCATCAAACCACAACCGCATCCTAATAGCCATGGTGTAACTTTTTCCATAAACAGAATTACATTGCAAACTGCGTGGGCAGCCTTGGGCAATTGAACTGAGAGATTGCCATGAAATTAGAGTACTGCCTTCTCTCATTAAGAGTTAATTGGTAAAACCAACAACAAAATTGTATGAATCCCACTGTAGACTAGCATTTTTTAGTATTATTTAAAAAATCTATAGTTTTCATCACTACTTTGAGCATGCAGGAGTAGACTTTACAATTTAGAGTTCAACAGATGTTCCATACGAGCAAGAACCAATTTTCCCTTGGGATAGAAAGCACGCAAATTATGAACAAAACAGGTGACTTTTAGAACTATTTATTGGGTTTTATAATGAAGAGTCAGAAATCTGGGCGTACGACGTACTCCTGGTTCCTGCGCTCATGAGATTTTTAGCAACAACACAAAATGTGTGTCGCTACCAACTGATTGCTGAAGTGTAATAACTTGTTGTGTTGATGGATAAATGTTGATGAGTTATTACAGTTCGGTGTTGATAAATCAAAGGCAACGGATAACTGTAGTTGTTGAATTTAGAATTTTTTATTTGGGAGAGAGAGAGAGAGAGACAATAATAACAAATCTTGTACTGAAGTTAATACAAATTGTACATGGTATTTATATCATAATTTTGTCATAAGCTTTAACACTATAAATGGCATTTACATGTTAAAGCAAGAAAGGGAAAAACACGTCAATCATAATTCTCAAATAATATGTCGAATTACATACAGAATAATTATATTTCATTAACTGGGATTTAGAACTTATTTAAACTAGATTAGGCTGGTTTTGGTTAGTTGCTAATTTCTATTTTGTATCTAGTTGTGGATTATAATAGAATGATGTGATTGATGGCAAAAGGTTGAAATAAGGCTAAACGTGAGAAATTCACGGGCTTTTTCACGATGAGCTGGAATAAACTAAACTCATTACATTCTTCCTTCTCTTATTTTTTTAAATTTTAAAACTTAAAATTTATATGTAGGTTGTTTAGTAATACGTCCTGACCTGGTAATATATGGGTTAGTAGTTGTTGTGGTAGTTGGAGGTATGGCTGGAAGTACTTTAGGTAATCTTATTACTCTACGTTTGTATTTTGTTTTTGTTTTTCTGGAGTGTTAGTTTGTCTGGAGGAATCTCTGGTATTTCTAAATCTTCTGTATCAGAGGGTGTTTCTGATTCTGATTCATGTGTTATGTTGGGTGTTTGTAATTTAGTAATTCCAAAAGGTTTTAATCTTTGGACATGCACAGTGGCAGATTTAGAGGCTGGGGCATTTGCTAAAGGTTTTAATGCGATAATGCAATGGTGAAACCTGTTTAATGATCTTGTATGGACCATGATATGGATTTCCTAGTTTTCTAGATAATCCTATAGTTGGAGATAAATCTTTAACCATGACTTTTGATCCTATTGGGGAAGATCAAATCGTGTCTATTCTTTTCATATGCTTTTCTGTATTGTTGCTGGGCAATAAGTAAATTACTTTTTGCTTGTTCACGTATTTTCTGTGATTTTTGCAGATATGGAACTGTTGGTGTATCTAACAAGATATCTAAAGGTAAATTAGGAGGGCGATTGAAAACTAGTTCATACGGGCTAAATCCTGTGTTAACATTCACGGATGTATTTAAACCAAATGTAATTGATGGGAGGTGAACATCCAATCTTGTTGGTTGTCTAAACAATACTTAGATAGAGCGACTTCTATATTTCGATGTCCTCTTTCTATAACACCTGCGCTAGTATGCTGGTATGGAGTTATATAAATTGTTTTCGAACCAATTTTGCTATTGATCTCTTGGATTAGCTTTGATCTATTAATTCTAGCGTTATCTAGAACTATTTCACGGCTAACACCAAATTGTAAAAATACGTTTTCTAAAAGGAATTGAGCTAACGTCTTTGCGTTCGCATGTTTAATTGGCTTTGTGATAGTGTACTTACTAAAATAGCAAATAGCTACACAAATATGCTGGTTGTTTCTAGCAGTGGTTGTAAGAGGGCCTATAAGATCAACGTATATTTTATCCATGAGGTTATAAATTTGACCTGGTTTCATGAGTCCTAATTTTTTCATATTTGTTGGATTTCTCTTTGCGCATGTTAAGCAATGCCTAACGTAATGGTAAACTTTGTCTTTTAGCTTCGGAGAATAATACTTATGCTTTATCTTGGTGTATGTTCTATCTACGCCTTGATGAGCGGAAAAGGGTGATCGTGGTAAGCATATATAACACGTCTGGTAATAATGATTTTGGAATACAAATCAACAATCTATGTGAGACTGGATGTGTATAATAAAGTAAATCATCAATGATTGAGAAATGTTTTGTTTTCTTATGTTTTCTTTCGATTGAAGTAACTAATAATTTTGGAATAATAAAGATCGTTATGCTGTTCTTCTATAAGATTACTGCGATAATCTTGAGCAACTATTCTATTCGAATATGGAGCTGTAGAAGTAGCATTAACTTCTTTTTCTGGAAATGGAATGATTCTAGACATAGCGTCTGCATTTTTGATGTAAAGAACCTTGTCTGTGTTTTATGGTGATGTCTAAATCTTGTAGTTCTAGCGACCATCGGGCTAGTCTTCCACTACGACTGTTCCTAGTCTTCATAAGGCTAAGTAAAGCGACATGATCTGTTATGATCGTAATAGGTTTTGCAAAAACATATTCTCTAAATTTATTTAATGACCATATGAGGGCTAAACCTTCTTTGTCGGATGTACTATAATTTATTTCAGCTGGATTGAGTAACCTGCTAGCGTATGCGATGACATGTTCTTCATTGTCTTGTTCTTGGCAAAGTATTGCACCGATCGCATAATGCGATGCATCAATGTAAATTATAACTGGCAGTCGTTCATCATATTGTCTAAGAATTGGGCTACTTGTGAGTCTTTCTTTCAATATGTCGAATGCAATTTGACAGTTCTGTGTCCATATGAAAGGAACTTTTTTCTTAGTTAATTCTGTTAACGGTTTTGAAATGGCGGCATAATTTGGAATGAATCTTCTTTAAAAACCTGATAAACCTAACAAGTGTTGCACCTGTTTTGGATTAGTTTGGTATAGGAATTTTCAATACAGATTCTACTTTATCTGGATCGACTTGTACACCTTTATCTGAAATGACATGACCTAATAGTTTGATGGATTGATATCCAAAGTGGCATTTTGATGGTTTCAATTTAAGATTGTTTGCAAGCAATTTGTTAAAGACTTTTTCTAAAGAAATTAAATGGGCGGTAAATGTTTTGTCATGAACGAATAAATCGTCTAAGTAAATGAAAAGATTTTCGAATAGTAATTGTTTAAAGATTCTACGAAGGTGTCGATTGAATATTGCGGGGCTAATTTTCAAACCTTGAGGTAATCTCAAAAATTCATAAAGATTGTCTTCGGTTATGAAGGCTGTCTTAGGAATGTCTTCTTCGTCTACTTCAAAGTTGTAATAACCATTATTTATGTCAAGATGGGAAAAGTAGATTGAACCAAACATGGAATTAAACAAGTCTAAAATAGATGGCATAGGAAATGAATCTCCTTTTATAATTTTGTTTAATTTACGGTAGTCAATGCATAAACGCATGTTTCCGTCTGGTTTACGAATAAGTAAAACAGGAGAGGCCCACTCAGAGTGAGACTCTCTAATCAATCCTTTTTCAAGTAATTCATGAACATGTTTCCTAATGAGTTTTCTTTCCATAGGGGATTTTCTATAAGGTGGTGATGCAATAGGAGGATGTGTAGGATCTGTATAGATCTTACATTTTTCAGGACCAGAATATTGGCCTGCATCCTCAGCAGATGTTGCAAAAACTTTAGAATATTTCAGCAATAGTCGTTTTAATGCTTGATGGTTCTGTGGTGGAAGGTTTTTGTTGATGTCAAGATTTAAGTTATACAGACTCTTCTCTTCCTTGATCAAAGATTCTTCAATCGTGTAATTTGCTTTGATGCAAATCAATAACATGGGAGAGATGGCCTATAGTATGCTTGGCGTCAATGTCTATTTGATGACGGTTGGCATTTAAAATAGGTATTGTATGATATCCTGATTCACTAAAATATAAAGGTGGCATGATAACATTGTTATCTTCCATAAATTTTTCTCTTGGCTCAAAATATCCTGCAAACGGAATGAATACTTCGAGATTATTCTGAGCGTGCAATGGAATCGAGATATTATTAATGGAGTGAATTTTAAAATCAGTAACCTCAGATGAATTTAATTCCTGAGATGACAGATAGAATCGAATGGAATAACCGTAAGACTTAATCGTCTGGTTAACATAATTTATGGATTGTACATGTTTCTTAATGAAATCCCTACCTAATATGGGTCTCGATAATCCTTTTAAAACATAAGCCTTTAAACTAAATGTTAATGGAGTTTTATCTAACTCAACTTTAACTAAACTTTGTTTGTTAGTGGGGCTGTTACCTGTTAATCCTTTAAGGTTAATCTTTTTTACTATCTCAGAGTGTTTAACTATATTCTCTGGTATTAAACTAATTGATGCTCCTGTATCTAATAGGGCTAAACATGAAAATTTGTTTACTCTGACCTTAATAAGAAGTATATTTCGGAAGGGCTTCATAAGGGAAGAGTGAGTGGCGTACGGTCCCTTCTCTGTTTTGTACGTCACTGGAAGAAGTTTTCCAAATGGGCTTCTTCATCGAATGCTCGGTGCCTGCCTGAGGAAGAGGGCGGCGGTCTAGGAATGACATGAGCTACGTCCTCATCACGGGTTGAAGTGTAGTTATTCGATAGTAATTCGGTCGTCTTGGTTGAAATCCTGTAGAGGTACTGACCAGTCCATTTCTGGGTAGGTTGGCTTCTTTGGAAGTTTCTGGATTGGTAATGGGGTTGATACCAATTTGTTCGTCCGAAATTATTTCCTCGATAATTCGGTCGATAACCTGCGGCTTTCCCAGGGATGCTTCTTTGAGGATTATACCGTGGTGAGTTTCCTTGACTGTAGTGGACTTTCCGGAATCCTTGTCTATTGTCAGACAATCCTCGACCAAATCCCTGATTGGGAGGAGTCCAATGTGCCTGGTATGGTTTATTCTTGGGCGATTTCTTCGAGTCTTATTCTGCTTCGTAAAACCAAGTTGTTCTAACTTGTTAATTAATTCGTCTGTTTAA
>LJIJ01002679.1:0-24642 GCA_001718145.1 Orchesella cincta
ATTATTAGATCTACTAGCACAGAGATGTGTCTCGTAGGTATGGAAAAACACAGCTTTTATTTACTAATAACCTTAAATGTTTTTAAAATGGCACTTGCCTAGCAGATACTTAAATTGCATTTCACTGATTAATTCACTAAATATATAAATTTACATTGCGAGGAGTAGACTTGGAAGGAATTATCTGCTAATTTTGATAAAACAAACACCTTTTTTTCTAAATCTCAAATACTAACTTACAAGAGCAACTTAAATATTTATAACTGCTACAAGACCCTAAATCTACATGATTGCCTGAGGAAAAAATTCGACACAGTAGTCAGTAAAACCCACTAAAGTGCATACACTAATGCGATTCGCTTCATTTTCACATTTTCAAACAGTTAAAAGCAGAATTCATCGTAAATATTTGCATATAATTTTGAATTGTTTGAATTGCAATTCAAACCTTTCAATTCAATTCCTTTCACAGCTTTTTTCAATTCAATTTAAATTCAGGCGTTTTCAATTCAATTCAATTCACGTGTTTTGAATTGAATTGAATTGAAAGGAATTGAAAAATTCAATTCAGATTTCTTCCGAGAGCCCTATTAATAGTATCATCGCTATTGTAATGTATAACGTATAAATTCGAATATTCAGGCAAATTATTTGATGATCTATGATCTATCATTACGGTAAAATAAAGCCTAACTAACACAAGTTTACTTGCTTTTTAACTTTTTTAAAGAATTATTTGGATTTCTGCATTTCATTTGCTCAACTGATGGATACAAAAAGCTTTCCACGGGGAACACTTTTTGCATTTTATTCTAAAAAGGAAAAGGTTGAGTTGCCAAGGATATAATGAAGCAACCTTTCGTCTGACAATTTGTGTAGGCTTCCCCCCGTGAAACAGAAATTGACGCTCTCTCCAAGTTTTCGGGTATTTAAAGCGGCCTTCACTTGACTTTGGATTAAAATCCATTGTATTTATCGCCCACTGAATCAAACTCGTATCCCAGTTAAACTCGGCAATTTTTTCATCCAAACGTAGCAATTGAACCCGAATGAGGAGGATGAGCGGCAACGTGAGATACGGTGTTAAGGCGACAAAGGTTCTTACGATGTTGCGTACGCACCTGATGTTGGTCTCAGAGCGTGAGAAACTTTGAGCAAAGACAAAACGTGTGGCATTTGTGGTTGGTGTGCAGCTGGACAAGGTTTTATCACAGGCACAGTGACCACAGTAGATAAGGCACACAACTAAACTGTGTTAAGTTCAATCGTTACCAAACTATGCTGGAAGAAGTGATGAACGTAGCAAAGGAAATTGTCTTTACCACATAGTTGATAAGTGTACCGAAAAACCTGAGCCACTCAAACGCACAGGAAGTGAAATGGAACAGCAAAACGGCAAGGTCACTATCAGCTTAACACACGGAAGAAGTTAAGTAGTAATGTAGGTAACAGAATTGTTACACCACAAGGTTGATAAGAGTCACCACAAACTAAAAGCCATTCAGACTCATGGGAATTGGATGGAAACAGTAACGTGGAGGATCAATGCACGGAGCAGGCAACACTGTACACACAGATAATACACGGGAACTGTGTGGCTAACTCTATGATGATAGGTAGTAGCACGAAATAATGATTCCGTCGGGGAGCCAAATGACGAGCTTTGTCTATATGATGTATGAATTGCGCAAGGCAAGTGAAATGTTGATGATGATCAATAAAGTTGGAGTAGAGAAGTTTAAAGTGATTTTCTTGTAATTCAGCAGTTAAATTCTTACTACCAGTTTATTTTCAGAAAATGAAGAAAATTGAGTAAGTACTAATGAGGTATCATTAGTTAGAAGTCGAAGAAAAATACGTTTTACTCGAATTAGTAATTAGAAGTAGGCCATTATGACGCAAGGGAAAAATTACTGGAAAAATACAATTTTAATTATAATGCACTGTTTGTGGAAAAAGGAATACGTGTCAAGCCACACGGATGTACAGTGATAAGAACACCACTGTGTCTAGGACACTTTGTGGTTAGATAGTAATGGACTGTCATCAATGCCAAACCGAGTTGTGTGCGTTGATGACGATGATGATGACTGGGTCGTGCATCATATCGTGCATCACGCATCATGACAGGCTTTAATGTGATGAAATTCAAGTCGCCATGCATGGCTATACTAATGATAAAATTATAAAAAAAATTAAGATGCTCAATCAAGTTGCTTATTATGGGCAAGTTTTCGACCGACGATTTAGATTGCGGTTTGCAATCTATAGCTGGAGGATTTAGTAACAATAAAACCAAAACTTGATGTAGTAATGATTCAGAATTCATCGTAGGAAAACAGCAATTTTTTTTTATTTTTCAATAAAATTTACCGGGAAATAAACTTGTTGTAATACTCTCACTCACCTAGAGCTCATTTGCAGCCAATGTGTCGTTTATTACTTGAAAGGCTGCACACTAATAACTTTGCTCAACATTAGTGGAAACCAGCAAGGAGGAAAATGAAATAGTTTTCCACGTGTGGGTAGCAAATTACTTCTGTAAATCGAAAGCTCTTTGTTGTAGTAGTCTAGTCATGGTTGGTTTTTCCAAACCCTATAAAACTATTTCATGTGTTTAACGTCTACGTCTGCTTTTTGCTCGTAAGCTACAGCTTATGATTGCATTGATTACTGAGTTAGCTAGATATTAATTATTGAAATTATTGAATTTAAAAATCAACTGTGTTTAATGGCATTAATTAAAAATCAAATGTTGACAATCAAAATTCTTATTCGATGTTAGGTATATTCCAAGACAAATTTGATTTTTAATTATGCCAACTAAACACAGTTGATTTTTGAATTTAATGATTTCAATAATTAATATCTCAAGTTCCTAAAGATAGATCCAAATTCCAAAGCTGAAAAATTCCTAAAATTCATGTAGATTAGGAATATAATTTTGGTATAGGCGTCCGTCAAATCCTTGCGTCCGGAATTTTAAAATTTTTAATTAGCAATTTGGAGTGCAAATTTGCACTCCAGGAGGTATAATTGCACTCCAGGAGTTATAAATTGCACTCCAGGAGTTATAAATTGCACTCCAGGAGTATAAAATTGCACTCCGGGGGTGATAATTTGCACTCTATCGTGGAGGGCTATTTTCCGGGAGGCTATTTGGCGCTCCGGGAGTGCAAATTTGCACGCTGAGCCCTGACTGACTGATGTTGCGTTCTGGAGAATGGGAAAACGGAGAAACACAAGAAAATCGGGTTTTCTGTTATTTATTGGATTACAATATTCAGACTCTACTAAAATGGTATAGGGCTTATTGAAAATTACATTTCATAAAGGGCCTAAGGTTAAATCAAATCCACATTCAAATGGTGATTGTTCTCGATCATTTGTAGAAGTTTTCCATAATTGAACCCACGCAAATATATTATGTTGGGTCCTCCAAATGAACATGTATAAGTTGTTATATATAATTAAAAGAGTAGCGTACTAAGTTTTGGTGACCTTTGATTGTTGTAGATATACTATACCTTTAAAAGTTAAAAAAATAGGTTTAAACTGTAACTAACGATAAAAACAAATAAAAGTAACTAGCTATTAATTTTTTGTCTTTAACACACATTAGTTCAGTTCACTGCATTAAAAGTACTTAAAAGCCAATTACATATGGAGCCCCATAGCTTACCCAAGAGATTTAATTTGCGATAAATTGGTGAATTTCTATTACTAGAAAAATGAATTTCCCAACCCAAAACAATAACGTGTAAAGCAAGAAGTGCGCCCAAAACAATAACCACAGCAGATATTTCCTCTGCCGATATATACTTGGGTTCCGAAGATATCGTTCCTTGCCTTACTTCATCTTTCAATAGTTTCAGCTTCAATAAATGATGCCAACTAGACCATTTATTCCACTGCGCATACAGTCCAGACTCTACAGTGCGGGCCACTGTTCTGGCTAGCCAGAACGAACTCTCTGTATTTACTTTCCACATGAAAAGATCCGGATTCAGAGTTTGCTTTACCTGAAGACAGTAAAATGATTGATCGTATCTAAGGACCTCTTTGCCTATGACCTTTAATACTAAATCTGATGTTGAGGCAGTCTCCTTGAAAGCTAGTTTTTGGTTTGACTTTCCTATTCCCATCGCCAGCTGTGGCAACGAGGACGTGTTTTCAAGAATATAAAAGGCATCATTCGCCACATGAGTTTCTAACCCCAGCATTACAAAAGTTGAGTTGAAATAAGCATGTGGGGACAACGTTGGGTTCAACATTGGTAGCCAAATAATCTTGTGGTTGGCGAACATCAACTCCTTCACGGTTTGAAAACTTCTCGGAGCTGGGAAAACAGTGATAATGCCAAACAAGATGTTTTCATATACCAAACATATGAAGGAAAATGCACACAAAATAAAGTGAAAGCGGTGCCACCTCAAATCTCCTTGTCCCAGCACACTAGTTAATAAACTTATAGCTGTGCCAAATCCGCATTTAATTCTCGAATCAAACCAGGTAAGGATTAAAAGAGTAGCAAACGCTAGCAGAAGTGCTAACCATACTTGGAATGTCAATGGTTTGGTTAGAACTCCAAACTTAACGTTCCATCGAGAAATTGACACCTTATTCTTGTCAAATAATTAAATGTCGTTGAGTCGTATCTTTCAAAGATATACTTCTCAAAAAGTGGAATGGGGTAGAAAAAGTCAACCTCGTGTACAACGTGTTCTAAACGAGTGTACAGCTTGTAGATTTCAAATTTTGAAATAGTGATTGAGTTTTTTTTTAAGAAAAAGTTTTATTGTGTAGTTGTGAGTTTGTGCTAGAACAAGCAAGGCCATTATATCGCTTTGGCAGTATCGGAATAACTTGGGAGCAAGACGTAGACACTGATTTTGACCAGTAGCTCCGATTTTTAAAATGTAGTTAAAAGAGTCTGATACTAGACCAGTCAGCAGTTTTCCATTCGCGATTTGAAAAAGATTAGAATGAATGGCGTAGAAAGGTCTATGGAACAAATTTGTTTGCCGAGTTATTGTCGGCTTGTCACAGTAACCTTTGCAGATATAAGTTATAGCAGAACTATTCCATCCACACTGATCAGGGCTGAGGTTAGCAACTATTTTCAATGCTGAAAAAACTGGTAAGGATTCAGCCCAATCGGGGTCTTGCTCAAAGGTGGGGTACTGGCTTGTTTTAAGAAAACTGGTAAATAAGAAAAGGGATCTAGATGGTGGCAAAATGACCATGAAAGTCATCATGCTTCTTACGGCGGATTTTGCTGGATTTTCTACAGACAGCAAACTCACAACCACGTTGAAGGTGTTGGAGTAGCGGTAGGTTGTCGTTGTTATATCAGCAGTAAAGGAAACGGTAGATATTATCATTCTGGTGGAAAATCTGGGATATGTTGCAGCAAGCTCATTCCGTTTATGGTTGTGGAGGTAGACTACATACTTTTCCCAATCGGTATGAAGCTGGGGGAACAATTTGCTAATACAATGTTCGTCCTCCCCATTCGCATTCATTGCCCCAAAGAAAAAAATTGCAAGTAATAAATTCATATTTAATGTGAATTTTATTCTGTTGCTTGTAATAGGATTGCTTTAGTTAGGCTTTACAATCAATACGATAATGTAAACGTTATTGAAGGTATTTTTAATACAGTGACTTATTCAAAGTTAAAATTAAAAATATACAACTTTCAATGCAGTTTTGCACAAAAATTTCAACTAACAGTCGTGGACGCTGACACAAGGAATCGGACTGTTTGAAAATTATTATGTTTTGACGATCAGACACTTTGATTACACATGCATTTAGAATTTTTCCAGACGTGCCATTTTCCCAGCCAGACAATTTTAATAAACATCCTGTTTTGCAGAAATATTTGATTACCTCTGGAAAACCCAATAAACTCTGGGGAAGTGACAGGGACAAAAATAAGAGGAACCCTGCAAAATATACTTTCCCAGTCAATAAAACAGAGTTTAAATCTAAGTAATACAAATGTCAAATATTTTAGATAAGATGTTGCTCGTTAAATTGTTGTAGTATCAAAGCTACAAAATAATGCATCAGTACGTAACTAAAACATTACGTTGGCTTCGTCCAATTGCAGTGTTATAAACATTATTAAATTCAAGGTTTATTGGGGGTTATTGACAACGACAACACCTAAGTAGGAAATATAATTTAGTTTCACAAATGTAACAATTAAAGATTCCTAGATATGGCAATGCAATATATGCATGTCTTAAATTCAAAAAGTTCTTCTGGAACGGTGGTGATAACTCATTCGATTTGCTATTCACATATTATGTAGCTTTAGCTTTACAATATTAATTTCATAATTACTTAAATGGTGTTCCTCTGCACAGGATTTGGTTCAAAGCTATGATTTAAATACATTTAAACTGAAAAATTTCAGAGTTGTAAAGTCTGCTTTAAATAGTCAAATACTCTGTTTCACAGTGGGAATTTAAATGCAGCGGAAATGGTCGTGCCAAAAAATATGAGACCTGATCAAACTGAAATTTTCAACAACATTTTAGCAACTAAACTTGGATCGATAAATATTGATTTTTATTCACCTTCAGTAGCTTAAATGCAAATTTTTGACCATGAGTCTGGTGATATCATCCAGTGAAATTCCCCCACCTGTTGCTTGCTAGGCCAGAAACAGTTCGTTTATGTTAAATTACGAAGGTAGAAAACTTCATCTCTAGTAAAGCCAATATTAACCCATTATGACACTTTTCTTCTCCTCTTGCCTGACCCAGTTATATGGTCTCAGTTCGCCCCAAAACTCCGGCGATTGTGATTACTTAGGACCTAAGTCTTAGGTATTTAGGTTCATCCGATGCACAAATAAAGAAGTTGGTTTCAGTTGAAATATCTTATTCTTTGCAGCAATACCCGTTTATAATGCTTTCAAAAATAAAGAGAGGTATTTCCAGCAGCATGGACACATTTTGGGCGTTTTCATGCTGCAAGAGCTTCAACTACAAATGTATACAATATTATTCTCATGCTCAAGTCGTATATATTGTAATCGTAATACGACATTTTTGCGTTTTAATTAGTTTTTACGTAAGGATAGAATGCGCATAAAATATCGCAAGTATTATCAAGTTGGATGAAATTGGCTTTTTCTAAGCTAAATGTTTAAAGAGGGGAAGTTTAGAAGCCTTAAAAAGTTTTAATTTATACCTAATTTAATAATAAAAAGTATGTAGAAAATATAGTGGCTTGTAATGTTAAAATTTGAAACCCCATTTACGGTCATACAATGACGGCAGGAGTATTTGTTGAGCTTAATTTGAGTTTAAAAAAAGTAGGAAATGACGAACAGGTTTTACCTCCTACTTTTCATACATCAAATATAGGATTAAAGAACATTTTATTTTTAGAAATCCGAAAACTACAAAATTAAAATGGAAAATTATAGTGAATATTTTAATCGTAAGCAAAAATTCTAAAACGTAGTATCCATGTCGCTGGTTAAGGACCCATTTGGTTCAGGGGTGGATGTATTTTGAGGCTTCCACAAGCGTCGGGGCGTGTACCCAGCTGCTCCTAGAGAACATCGAAGACTGAAAAAAAAACACATACATTAGTTTCAATCCTGCATGATTTCATTTAAAAAAATTAATTCGGTTATTTCATTACCCTCGTTCTCGTCCATTTGGTTGCGACTCAGTACCACAAGCACGCATTGAATTTATCCACTGGAAGGTCGCAAGGTGTTTCGTCCTGTCAATTTCGTCATCATCCAGCCCTTGAAAAACGTTAAAAACTTGATAATCCACTTTCCCCGGTCGATCAACACCACTCAGAAAGATTGGCTTGTTGAAGCAGTCCTCAAAAACGTCTTCGGTTTCAATTTTGACTGGAGATGACGGAGCAGTGCCAAATTCGTCTTCAACATCAAGATCATCACAGCAGAAGACGCCAGCAATCGAACTCGAAAAGAGGCTTCTCAGATAAGTAGGAAGAAGGAGAGATCAACAAATCGGA
Source organism: Orchesella cincta (assembly GCA_001718145.1). Lineage (NCBI taxonomy): Eukaryota > Metazoa > Arthropoda > Collembola > Entomobryomorpha > Orchesellidae > Orchesella > Orchesella cincta. The sequence goes on from LJIJ01002679.1 coordinate 8,017, forward strand.
AGGAAATTCTCGTATTTCCGTGAAAGGATTTTCTGGAGGTTCCTTTACAACATCCAATGATTCGTTCAAAAGTGGAGCTTCAAATGACTCTGATTCAAGGTCAAGATCGGGAATGATATTTTCACAATTGCACCACCAGCTTCAAGGCGACACTTTGGATTTTTACAAGTCAATCCATCACTTCCTGTAGAAATTCTCGGGTTTTCTATTGTACAAGTATTCAACTTAATTGATTCCAATCCTAAATTCACCGTACAAAACGACAGTTAACAATTTGCTAAAATTTTAAAAAAAATATATTTAACTTACGTTTGATCAGATCATCCCAGCTCGTATTCACCATGAGTTTCTGAGCCTCTTCCGCTGCAGTCGCTTCCAACCCCCGAAAATATTTCTCTAGCAAATCCCTTCCAGTTTCAGAAGCGAGGTCAGCATAAGCTCCCAAGAAAGGCCAGTACTCACTCCACGGAATGTCCAGTTCTTTGCAATACTCTCCCGCAACTCGTTCCAGCCCTTTCTCTGCGTCCCTTACACGAATGGAGAGGTCCGTTCCAGAATTATTTCTGGATACTGGTGAATTTCGAACTTCAAATCGAGATAGAAACGGCGAGCGGATTGGTGACAAAAATTGGGGAAGTGGAGTCATTTGTGATGAAGGAGTTTGGCTGCTTTCTGGAGTAATAATTAATGAAGCTTTAGGGGTTCCCGGTGCCAAAGAATAGCCCCTTTCGAACGAACTCCCCAGCCTTTTTTTCACTGACGGGCCCTGCGAAAGCTTTAATTCTCCAGGCAGGAGGTTGACTCATGAACACATTAACTGGGGCTCGCTTCCTCCCTGGTAAAAGCTGAGGTTTGCAAGAACCCAAAAGACTCATCGGAAAGTCGGGGAAATAAGACAAAATCAGGGGAGGAGGAATTTCCTGACATAAATCCGGAATAAACGTAACTTCCCCAACAGCTGGAGGATCTCCGATGACGTCTTCATCTCTCCAAATTGGGAGGATATATCTTTCTTCGAAAAGTGCCTTGATTTTGGAGGTAATCAGCTCAACTTGAGCGAGTTCTTCGTCACTCTCTTCATCGTAATCAGCTCGAGATCCGATGATTTCGAAAGGGTTTTCCCCTCATGATTCTTGACATCCACGTCACACAAGGATGAGCGAGAAGGATCTTGACAGACTCGAAATTGTTGAACTTGCAAGCAAAATGGAGAGGCGTCTCCTGAGCCATTTTGTCAGGAGAATTTAGATAAACTTTGACCAGTCGTTTCGTTGTGGAATCACTCTGGTTTGGAGCAAGAGTTGGTAAACTTCGGGTCATAAAATTTGGGCTGAAAACTTAGTTGAGGATGTGAGCAAGGATTTCAAAGTTGTTTGACTTTGCTACAAAGTGGAGCCCGTTATATTTACAGCCTGCGTGCAGAATTGTGGGGAGTCAGTGTCGGTCATTAAAACCCGGGGATTCTTCTCGATTCTTTGAATCACCTGGATTCTGTTTGGATGAGATTTCACGACCCAGAAGTAAAAGCTCTTGGGGCTTGGGAGATTCCAGAGCTGGTAAACCAACAGGGATGGAGTCTGAAAGGGTGAACAAAAGTAAAAAGCTTCGAAATGCGACTTTTAACCATACGTAGCTTTATAAAATTCTATTAACTTCGCTTAAGCTTCGGAGGATTCAGGCATTCTAAGAAGATGTCATCTGTATCCTGGAAATTCTCAGTGGCCCTACTCATTGCTTCCTCGGCGGTTCTTCCGGAATGGAACCTGGCTCCCGTATTTTGCTTCCGGATAGCTGCCAACTCTTCCGTTGACGTGGTCAACGCTGCACCCTCAATTGAAACCAAATTAGAGCACCAAATATCGTTCAAACAAGCCTTCTTAATCGTTCAGTTTGTTATCCCCTCTACAAAAAGAAAGGGAAAAGGTTACATGCCTCCTCGTATCGTGCTGTTTTTCGTCGTTTACATATTACTTAACACTTTGTATGAGCAAATTATGGCAGAACGTATTAATAAATTAGATAATAATCAGCATGGTTTCAGACCCCGTAGATCATGTGAAAATGCCACTACGATGTTTACTCAGGATGCACATGATATACTGAATAAAACCAATGGTAAAGCCCTAGCAGTATTCATTGATAATAGAAAAAAATTGATACTGTCAACAAATCTATTACTGCATGAGTTTAATGTATCTCCGTATTTAATGTAATGTATGTAATGTATCTAATTTGTAAGTAGGAAATTTTATAATATTAATAACGGGGTGGCCCCTGGGTCCAATTATGGGCCCCCATAACCTTGACGTTTTGACAAAAGAACCAGTTCAACTGTTTAATATGTACTCTACTTTGATGATGTTTGAAACACTACGTAGACGGCAAGGATATGAATGAAGGTATCCAGACATGCGTGTGTGTGTGGCTCAGTTAGAACAATGGTGTGCTAAACACTCTTTCGAAATCAATGTAGACAAAACCAAAATGATATTTTTTACAAAGCACAAGATATTAGAAGTAGAGAACTTTACACTGTAAACCCACCAAAACTAAGAATTAACAAGGAAGAGGTGGAGATAATTGAGGAGTTTAAATACTTTAACGTTAGGGATATAGGAATAATGTTGAATAGTACATTTTCAATGAAAAACACTACTATTACGTTGAGAATGAATGCTGCGTTAGGCAGACTGTACGACATGCACAGAAATCTGTCTAAAAATGTTGTGAAAATATTCACGTCAGCATTTGTCATTTCGATGATTGGTTTTGGTTTAGTGGTATGGTGTGTTCAGTCTGTTAGTGATATTCAAAAATTGCTATCCAAAATTAATAGATTTGATTAATAGAGTTATTATGATACGAAATACGCGAAGCAAAATAAAGTCGATCTACTTATTGCAAACCTCTCCTCGCTTTTTAGCAGGTTGAAATTGAGTACAACTGTTGAGAGAAGGAAGATGGTTCTAATTAAGTTGACGCTGAAGTTTAGAAACTCAAAGCTTTTGAGAATTGGTTTGTTCCAACGGTGCATGCTAATATAAACTTAACTACACTTTCTTGGAATTATTTATGTTTTGATTTTTTTATGAAAAATAAATCCTGCACCTACTTATTCCACACTTGAATGTTTACAGCGTCGAATGACAAAATCCTATTTCCGCTGTCATACGTACATCCTAATTAAATTGGATGAAATATTACATATAGTATACTGCATATTTAAACAACGTTTTGTTTCCTCCATCCTACAGCCATCGACACTTTCCGAGACTAAGCACCACGAGGATTTCCCACCTTGCGACTGTCTTCCAAAACTGCAGAAAGCCGTAAAATTCAGTTGGAGAGACGACTCCTAACATAGACGCTCCGTTTCCCTGATTCCACTGCAGCCTGGCACTCAGCGTCGTTCTTGTTAGAGAACTTCTGTCTCCGCATTTTGCTGGGGTTGGCACTGCGCATTGGTCGTGCGCAGATGTCGCATCCAATTTAGGATACTGTAAAGTTGGAGAGAAACTTAAAGATAAATAAAATTGAAATCACAGTTGAAATAAAAATTAGCAAATGGGAAAGTTTGCAATTACCTGTATGCAATTTTGGAATGTGAGCCTTCATTTTTCGAAGGGATTTCACATATTTTCTATCTTTTTCCAGCTTTCGATTAGGAATCCTGAAGTTGCAGTGGTCACACTTCAATCATACGTGTATTGGGCTTGGGGTCAACAATTTGTAATATGTTCACTTCACCACATATCCACCCGGTTGATTGCGAGCCATTTGAAATACGTCGTCGTTTTCCATCTTTTGACCACTATCATTGTGATCTTTTCCCGACTTCCCTTGTCTTCAACTAAAAGTGCCAAATAATTACAAAACGTATGCTAATGTGTCATGTTTTTATGTAAAAATGATAAAAACCCTTGCTGTTCATCTAGTATAATTTTTTGAAGTGAGGGATCATAATAAGTGCCTTCACTTTTTTTACAGTTTGAATGTCCGATATTGTCAATTTGGAGGATCATATCTCACCATCACTGCCAATAGTGCAAGTCAACGTGTCATCATCCTCATCCGCCGAAAAGTTTTCAATCGTAGCCAAATCTACTGCAGTTGATTCTGAGCCATCCACGTCTACCCAAGAATGGTCAGCGGTAGAGCTCGAATCGTCCCCAATGTCTAAAGTGGGTCTCCAGTAATCACACAAATTTTTCACCAATTTTCGTCTTTGCATAGCTTCCTCGGTGCAGCAGACATTATCCTGGTAAACATACAATGCACCATAGCAGAGGAGGCAGCTGGTTTTCCAAACGGACCATTGTCTTACTCTACCTCCCCCTGATGAAGTTTTGTTTTCTATTGGATTTTTTTAACGCAAGCTGCTGCAATCAAATAAACTTCCAAAGCAAATATTTAACCTGCTCGTAAATAGTAATTACTCCAGGCAGTAATAGACGAATGCACAAAACTAGTATGTTATTTGTAGCTTTTTTTACTTGTGAAATTACGCAGGTGACCGAGACGGCAGGTTAGATAGAAATCAAATGCTACACATAGAACAAAGGGCTCCACGTAAAAATCAAATGAAAAGTAGTGAACTTCACTTTGCACACCACAATCAGCCAGCATATACAAGCAAACTAGACTAGAGAAAAATAAAGTCATGTTTCGTGATGTTTCGTTGGGCTATGTGTGCAAAATGACGATTAAGTCTGACGAAACTTGAAAGTGTTCGTCCATGATAGTTTGCAAAACTGAGCCCTGTTCAACCTTAGTATTTATGAAGAGTTTCCTTGCAAACAAGATCACTGCATAACCATTAAGCTTGTTCCAAAATTAAACGTGTTTCTAAGATTATAATGGACCCTCCCATTTTTATTGTTCCTCCCCATGTAACATATGGAAGAGAAAGTAAAACAGTTCACGGCTTTTTTTACTTTCAGAACCGACGTACATTGTTTGAACTGCTCTTCCATTTTCCGGGACTTTGTGAACGTCTTTCTAGAGCTCTGCACGTAGTTCATCTAACAGGGTAACTTTTTTCATTTTAGGAGTTTCATCTTCCTACTTTTTCTTCGAGACTCGTTAATGTTGTGGATTTGGCTTCTGCTTCTTATTATTAAAAATCAGCTTAGCACTAACTAAATGCAGATTTGGAAAATTAGTTGCAAAATATAAATACTGTCTGTAATATTACGAAATGCATAAGGTAGCAAAAATCATACCTTACATATAATTGCTTTGGGACTCAACAAATCGTGTAGCTCAGTGGATCTTCTTTCCCTTGTGGTAGACATTTTTGATATTATTGTGGTACCCTGTTTAAACATATTTAAGAAAGAAACTGCTAATTAAATATTGTTCAAACTGTGTATAATGCATGTTTGAAAATAATATTACCGCATCAAACTTCAGTAATCAGTAGGCTGTAAAAGAAGAACTGTATTCTAGTCCAAACGGGAATGTAAGGAAAGACTTGAACCCAAGTAAAGCAAAACACACGATTATAGGTGGTTGCGGATTGTAAATAGTTTCTTTGTATTTGAAATCTTTTCAATAAGTTCATTGGAGTGGGGTAAATCAGTATAGAAGGTTAAATAATTGCCTTGTAGTAGCACTCAAAAATACTTGCATAAATGCTCAATGTATTACGGATTGATGTTATGTTCCTCTTCAGGAAGATAACTTCCTTTTTGCAGCACGTTAAAACTCATTGTAGAAAGAGATGGAATCCTGAATATATGCAGCAAACTGCCAAAAAGCCTTCTCTTTTTGTGAAAAGGTGCAGCCACGTCAGGCGTTTCCTCTTCATTAATTTCACCATGCACAAAATTCTAAAAATATTTACGCAACAATAATTCAAACTAATTAGGTCAAATGTTCAACTTAAGCACGAACGATACTTTGCTTGCATGAATCTTAAAACTAAATTGTAGATCAAGATAACAATCGACTGCTTACACCATTTCTGATGACTCATATTCACCATCAAAAGGTAATAAATGGTTAAATGAAAGTAGCTGAGGAGTTAATGTAAACAAAGTTAAAAAATTCAGTGGCATACACAAGGCACTTTTTGCAGAATTATTTTTTCAATTAAACTTTGCACATGTTTATCTAGCTTATCCTTAGCAAACATATACTGCATTACAACGACGACCGACCCATATGAACACTATTTACGTTTGCTCTTTGCTGAGGAGCGTGTAAAATACGTTCCGAAAGAGTGGCACTCCCACCTATTTTTACTTTCCTCCGCTTGCTGTCCCCGAGTTAGAACCAGGCCTTCCCTTAAAGTAGCGCTAGAAAGGGCAGAACCTCTAAATGATTCTGACTTGTTATCAGTCGACATTCGGAACGCCGTAGACGTATATGTCTATACGCAATTTGGCTGTGCTCCTGCAATTAAAGTACGCTGATGTTTCATTAAACACATATGATTGGGTGTGTGCCTTTAGACAAGCCCTACTAAAAATGCGCAGGATCCTTACTGCCTTTAACTCCATGCATATTATGCATATATACGTCTTGTTCCTGTGAGTATTAATACAACCCATGCTCATGCGCAAACGCATGGACTACCTAGATATTTAGAAGTGTTGGCGGTAGCTTTTTTATTTGACCTTATGTGTGTAATTTGAACACCCTCTCTGTTCATCCATAAAACATTTGTGTGTTTCCTTCTAGGGGTGCAGTATTAATCCTCTAGTTTATTGATAAACATCTCTCAAAAACAGCCACTGCACTTCCTTCACAGAAAATGTTGATAATATAGTATAGTAGACAATAGTAACACTGTTACCGGGTTTATATTTATTAATCTTTAGTCTGTGCATTTTGACGTGCAAACATGATGATATTGTAAATAAGAATCTCGATTCTTTATACTTTAATAGGTGCTGAAAATGGTGAATTGGTAAAAAGGTGTGAAATTCATTATCTTGGAACATAACCAAGAAAATCTACATAGTATTCAAAAGAGAATGTCATATTAAGCAATGAAATGATATTATGTATTTGTATGTATTATATATTTATGTTTATTAAAATTATTTAATGTTTTACTGTTACATTTGTAGAGGATTTAAGCGGACAAGAATTTAAACTTACTCTTAAGGAGCTAATTTGGAAGCGGAACAAGTTGAGTTACTTGAGAAGAAAATAATCAAGGCCTATGACTTCTTAGTATGTACTGTTAATTCATTGCGGATCAACTCGTAATTAGTTTCAGCAAACCGAATCAACTTTTCACAGTGCTTGTTGATGAGGTTGGCCAGCTTATGCAATCGGATCTCCTACATCTTCTTTTGCTCTCTCCAAAACGCATTATCTTCGCAGGAGATCAGAAGCAGTTGAGACCTCAAATCATTTCATATGCTGCATCGCACGCTGGTCTATTGCAGAGCAGTATGGAGCGGATTCAACGTTCTAGGTAATAATTTTTTCGAAAAGTTATTATGTTCAAATCTAAAGCTTAATTGTAAACCAAATAATATTTTTATTTTTAGAGCTGAAGCTTTAATTCCATGGGTGCTATTAAAGGAGCAGTTTCGAATGGCGAAACCAATTTGAGAATTAGTTTCTAATCGTATTTACGGAGTAACCGTGCGTGACTCGGATTCAATCTCTACTCGTCCTTCGGAAATTCCGGAACAAGTCTTTGCAACAATTAAGTTCTTACGAAACAAATCCATAGCAGTATATGAACACACTTTTTCTGAAAACATGGTTTTGTTTACAAAATTTTACGAAAAAATATACCTTTCATGTCGTTTTGATAACCAATATGCTTTATCCACTGTACTAATTTGTATTTCAGGTTGGAACTAGTTTCGAAAACGTTGGGGAAGCAAACTTAGTTGTAAGCATTTACAACAAACTTTTGGGAGCCGGGGTTGACCACAGGAAAAAAACTATACTTACGTCATACGAGGCACAGCGAAAGACGATCCTGAAAAAGGTTTTTAAGGTAATTTGTTATCCGTTTAATCACGTAACTGAATGCTGCACACTACAAGTTAATTTATATACCCGTATACGTTTACTTAGGGTGCTGAGGTACTAAACTTTGATGGATGCCAGCGTCGGGAAAATTCATTTGTACTTCTAGTTGTGAGCCTTTCTAACTCAAACGGAAACATCGGGTTTCTCAAATACATTTCTCGGCTTATTGTTGCGATTTCAAAGGCCAGATTCACATTTATGGTGTTTTGTAACTTAAGACTGATGATAAAAGTGAGGTTATGGCAAATTTTATTCGTCTTTTTCGGGGTAGGGTGCAGTTTGAGTTAAGGAGTTGAGAGCTTCCTGAATTGTATTAAATTTTCGAAAAAACTTGAATTGTGACTGAATGACTGTATTGCGGTAGCAGTACAATTGATATACAGTGAAAACAATTATTCGATTCCCTCAGGTGCTTAGATCCTATTTAATTGAATTAAATATATGCACTCACCACATAACTTTTTCTGAACAACTTAACTTTTTTATTCCTATCCATATTGTAACCATATTGCTTATCTATTGTTAGTTTGTTAAGTCATTCTAATTTGAATAAGATTTTCAAAGATGCTCTGTATTTGATTTATCATTTCGTAAGTTATAGATAATTTATATTGGATAATTAAGTTCCAGATTTCTCAACTGAGAGTATATCTTTGTTGCATAAATGCATGGGTGTTTCGTGGTGCTTACACTCGTAATATCAATTTCATCATGTTGTAAATTTTGCTTTAGTCGTGGTCGAGAGTATCTGTGTCTACAGACTACTTGGTGAGAGTTCTTTTCCTGGAAATGAAGAAAGAGTTCATTTTGCTGAGCATGTTAATTGATGATCAAAAAGTGTTGCGGGTTTCTGTAAACTTCTTTTGAATTCTTAACAAATTATCATTTATTTCAAAATTGAATCAATCAATTCAGGTTGTAATTTTTTTCTTCAAAAAAGTAAATTTCGTTTCGCAGGATTTAACGTTCAAAATGTCAGGGACGTAAAATCAGAATCTAGGAATTTCAGGACGAAGTCAGGGTGATAAATTAAGCCCAATATTATCTAGGAAATAATACCAATACTTAAACTGTATACTAAGCCATAATAATATGGTAACCCAAGTTCACAATATTTTGGAACTCCTACGAAGACACACAGAAGGGCTCACCACACACATACGTCAAAAACTGGATTATGACTTTTGGAAGAACGCTTTCAGTCCAACCGCTTGTAATAAATCGGCAATTAAGATCTCGAAGCTCAATGTTTGGTATTAGTAAGATACCACAAAATCAGAGTGACATGAATTGTGTACTATGCTGTAAAGTGCGTTTTACCAACTGATTGTTTACTTTCTAGTTTGAACCGGGCGTTTACACTGCCTGTAAATTACTTCACCAGCTTTCAATCTCAGTGAAATAAAACTATCTTCAAGTTGCACGGACAAGACGAAACTGGAAAAATTCAATCGTTTGTTTAGACAACTCGTCAAATAAACTTGGAGCTATCGTCAACAAGGTTTTAAATCATATTCTGTAAGATAGATTAAAATTGTTCGTGCTCTAACTCTAAGATTCTAACGGTGAACTGCTTTTATGTTTAAGCTTAGCGACGGGATTACAATCACCGATTTTCGTGTGGTTCGGGAGAATCAGAACTAAGTAAGTTCAATGAAGGAGGAACAAGTTAAGGGGTGAAAGTAAAGTAAAGTGAAAAAACGAGAGATGCGTCTGACAGTGAAATTAGTTTAAATATATATCAATTTAAATGTGTACAAAATATGTGAAGAATCTTCTTCAGCGTGAAACACTACCTCTAGCTAACCCAAAAAACTTCCTCCGACAAAATCTTACTTTTAATTACCTGGGGGAGGTTGTGAGACCCTAGACTCCCCACTTCAACTTTTCTGCGTTATATTTCTCTCTATATATCAAAACTTTGATTTGCACCAGTGTTGGTTTCCGCTAGCTCATCTTCATTATTTCTTAGCTTTAATTGATCAAAGTAAATACACATCCTACTTAACTATTAGCCATTATATGCAATGCTCCCAGAAGTGGGTGTGAGGCAAGGAAAAAACTCCAACTATATATGCGACACGATACTAAGAAGCGCTTTTTATTATTTTGGAGGAAAAATGGCGGCGAACCGGCAGGTATAACCTGCGCCCTGATTCAATAACCCATCCTACCAAAGCATGCTTGCATGCTACGTTATTCCTGCCTTGTCTTTATATGTATGTGTATTTTAACTTCCTCCAAATTAATTTCGTACTGTTTTCCCGACTGATTATGTCAAAGGTAAACTATTGACTTCTTTATTTTAATGAAGCTCACAATCTCAAAGGATCTCCGATAACATTTTATTCTGTTTTGTATACCTTCATAATGTTATATTTGCCAACGTTCACTCCACACTTAGTTAGTCAAGACTGCGCCATTTTATTTTAAGTGCTAACTTTTATCCTTTTAATTGTAATGTTTATTCTAACTTCCTCTCGAAAAATTTATGGTAAGTTTGCCGTTACAAATTTTCTGGTCGGTTTCTCATTTTCTGCCATCGTGTTGTTACCTTGCTCTTTTACCAATAATTGGGTGACTTTTAACTTTCCAAATACTAGGTTTCTCCGTTTCAAATATACTGCAAGCTTTCCCTCTTTAAAGTATACTTGTAACTTTCCACTTCGAGAAATCTTGTTAACTTTCAATATCTTTTTACTTATCATTTTTCAGTTTGATCTGTTGACTTTTTCATGAGATTTTCGCTACCAAAATGTTTCCAAGCTCGAGAACTATTTTGGAACTTGATTTCACAGAGCTTTCATGAAATTAGTACATACAAACATATAAAAAACATAATGGTCGTTATCGATTTCCAAAATTCTTAATCTTGGTTGTCTCTAAAGTTGATTCCTCGCGTGTTTTTCAGCCGACCAGGATTAAAATTGGTGAGTAGACACAATTTAGCACGGGTTTTCAGCTGCAAGCATTCACTATTTATGATACTTGGTCCTATATCACAAAAAAGGTCATATAACGCCGAGATCGAGGGTCAAATTTGTGAAAACTCAATTAATATGTTGTCCCCAGCTCTATTTTCTTCCAGTACACCACACTAGCTGGTCTTGAATCTTTAGTCCGCTGTTTTACGGATTGAACTCCGCCATCAGTTTTGGTATCAGCTGTTCACTCTTGTAATCGTTGTATAACTCCCTGATTTGGAAAGTGGACTTGTCATATTTTACATCTTTGAAGTTAAAAATGCATTAAACAATACTAACAAACAAGCATTTTCCAAAGTTTTGGTTATGCTGAGCCTGTAACCGTTTTTTGATGAGTTTAGATCATCTCAAGGAATTGATATTGGATGTGAGAATCCGGTCAGAGTTGCACATGTTGCATGTTTTTGTATAACATCGGTAGCGTTATCAATATGTGCATGAATACTGTTAATTATTTGTAGGCGGTAGAAGAAGATAGATAAAAAACCTTTTTATTTATTCTTGCATTTATTTAGATATGTTTCACGAAATAATAAAGCTAAAAAACCCAGCTTATTTTTTGGGACATCAAGCGTCTGAATGTTTGTGTACTTAATTTCGCTAATAAATTCGGCTGAATAATTTATGACCTTTCAGGTTGGTCTTTTTTCACCAAATGCTATTATCGTAAAATTGATAACATAAAACATTGTAATTTGATGATATTTTGAGAAATCCCAGACACCTTGTTTACAATCGTAACAACCTTCCTAATTATTGTGAACCATGCCCATGACATTTAGCTACAAACTTGCTTATTTCGATTTGTTCTTTTGTCAGTAATTTGAAACACTGTAGTTGAACCATTACTCTTCCACATCCATGTGACGACGAAATCAAAATAAAACATTCATTAAGCACGACTCAAATAAAATCATACTGGGGAGAGGTCTAAATCAATATTATGTGTGAGTTTATCACCATAACGTTTTTAATATGACAACCATTTAATTGTTTAATAGCAAGGTGTTACTTTCTTCCGGTTGTACTGTTAGTTGAAATAAGGATAATTTATTGGCGTACTTTATGTAGACAAATGCAACTTTAAGAAACATTTCCATGCTTACGAAACGAATGGTATTATCAAAACTTCCACAATTGAATCAAATTCTACTGCAAATTACAACATAAAAGATTTCAACAAGCAAAGTTTTGTTCCATAGAATACAAATTAATATGAATGACTTTAAGAACAATGACAACTCCGATGAAAAACAAGATGCAGATTCCGGATGCATACTTTTTAAATACAAAATTTAGTAACGAGTAAATAAAGTAAATCAAGTAATGATCAAGATATTTAGGTCGTAAAGATGTTGAGTTATACATGTGATATAATGCAAGCAAAAACAATTTAGCAGAGGGTAGTTTCGATCTACCGACCTCTGGGTTATGGGCCAGCACGCTTCCACTGCGCCACTCTGCTTTGCTTGGGAATACGAAGGAGAAAGTATCACTGCATTGGATCAATGCAAGAACGGAAAAGAACGGGAGGAAATGTCTTTGTTGCATAAAATATTGCTACAAGAGTGTGCTGTTACTGTTACCATTTTCTCTATTTCCATCGCTTTTTCAGGATACTTGCTACGTTTTTGAATGCTCCAGGCTTTAACAATCAAGTTTCGTTATCTGTTGACATAATGGTTGTTCAGAGATGTCAAACGAATTGTGTCAGCATCACGCCAAAAGACAACTTTTTCCAGTGCTTCACAATCTGCATGTGAATAAAAGTGAACTGGGACATTTTCTTTTGGAAACTTCTTCCAGCGATTTTTTTTACAACGATGGCTACGCCGAACGCTTAGCGAGTATTTCAGAATGTCCTTCATTTTGGTGCATTTGGTCAGTCACGAATTGGTTGCAGCTTCTATATTTTAGTAGGTCGCTTCAGGTGCGCACAGTCACAAATAAAACATTCTGTTACCAATTAGGTGTATCACGCGTCTTTATTTCACAAAAAAACTAATAAAACTGACCATACCAATCACAAACTGTATTATTATAGTTTACTACAAATTTAAACTCCAGCTAAGCTTCATCTAACACAGTTTCAAACATTAAGCGCTCAATCTTGGAACTGCAATTATTGCTGTGTAGTAAATTGGGTATATAGTAATAAATTTCCTTTAGCTGCGTTTCAGTTTCTGCCTGTACGGATTTTATTGGAGATTCCTTGAAACAGATATGTTATTGCTGCGTCATATAAACTATAATTAAAAGTTGCTCTACTTTTCAATTTTTTTCAATTATAAAAACCTTCAAATTGTCCTTAGCCAAAGCAAATGTTGTGAATTTTCGGGCTCAATCAAACCAGACATTTAAGCTTAGAAACTGAAATATATGCGAGTATATGTTAAGGTGAGATGCTTAGAGAGCATGAGTGCACGCAGAGAGGGTTTAGGTTTTAGAAGTTTATTCTACAAAGTCTAAATCCAGATAGAGAACATTACATTGGTGTAGCTATACTATAGGTAACTGAAAGGAACAAGGCTCAATTGATCTTCAAGGTTAGGGTCTATGACTGAGAGTCAGAGAAGGGTGATTTACATAAATGGAAATCATTCAAATATCCTACATTTCCTCATCACAAATTTTGAACATATATAAATACGGTACATGATTAAGAGTACGAAGACTTAGTAATAATATAATCAGATAATTGAGTTAAATTATACACCATGTTAAATTGAATAATTTTGAAAAATGAAAAGAACGAATTTATAAGTAATTGAAATGGAGACAGCTAGTCGGGATGTGGAACATCTGGAGAGACTTCTTCTGGTGCTGGTACCGCCAACGTGTCGCCGGAATTAGCATCAGAAGGTGATAGTGGAGATGTTTCAGGACTCAAGGCCGAAAGCATTTGATCAGTGTGGCGCTTGAGAACACGATCTCCCACCTGGATGTTGTATGACAATGGTCCAATGATGCCGATGATTTTCCCCATAGTCCATTTTTCCTCCCTTTCAAATATTATTTTACCCAAACCGGGCTATGAATTCGGAACTCACGTTCCTTAACATTAGAGTTGAATGCTTTTTCTTGATCTGCCTGGCTGCTACGGGCTGACGTGGAGACATTTGGATGCAAAAGATCAAAAAGAGTCGCAGTTTGCGGTTCTGCAGAGTTCCGATGGACTTACACCAGTTGTAGAATGGGGTGTTGTCCGATAAGCCAATAGAAATCGCTGGAGACGGGTAAGTATCGGCACATCAGTGGTCTTCATGGCTTCCTTAAAAGTTCTCACGAAACGTTCTGCCTCGCCATTTGTTCTAGGGTGGTATGGGGATGAAAGAATGTGTTTGATTGCATTATCTTTGCAGAACTGCTCAAAATCCCCAGAGGTAAATTGTCGACCGTTGTCTGTAACCAGCTGCTCCGGACTCCAAAACGAGATATGAGTTCTGTTAGCTTGGTAAGTACCGCCGGGTGGTGGTGTTGGAGTGCATGGCAAATACTTCAGGCCATTTTGTGTGAGCATCAGTAAAATCAGCCACATTTGATTTAAAAAAGGGCCTGCAAGATCCATGTGTAGACGCTGCCACGGTTTCTCAGGAAACTGCCAAGGGTGAAGGGGTGAGCAGGGTGCAGTAGCAGCCGATTGTTTGCACGTTATACATGATTTTGCAATTTCCTCAATGCACTTGTCTATTCCAGGCCAATAGACATGCTGGCGAGCCAGGGCCTTCATCCGCACAACTCCAAGGTGAGCTTCATGAAGATGGCGAAGTATTTGTTGTTGAATTTGGGCGGGTATGATCACCCTAATACCCCACATAAGAACTCCCTGATTTATGGTTAGTTCTAACCGTCGAGAAAAACGGTTTGAGGGCCGCGTCTTCATCACGAAGTTTGTTTGGCCATCCATAGAGGACGAGTTGAAGGACTTTGCATAGCAAAGGATCCTTAGTGGTAGCTTTTCGGATTTTAGCAGCCGTAATCGGGAGAATATCAAGTTGCTGAGTTGTGATTATTCACACATGCTTCATGATATGGAACGTGCTGAGACTGGTCTTGAGACAAAGGCAGGCGAGAAAGAGCATCGGCATTTCCGTGGTCTTCGGATTTGCGATAGGTCACATCATATGTAAACTGGGAGAGGAATAAGCTCCAGTGGTGAAGGCGAGTTGCTACGAGTGGGGAAGCTGAGACTTGGGCCAAAGATTGTGAGAAGTGGCTTGTGATCTGTCACAAGCGTGAATTGACGGCCGCACAAGTACTTGTAATACTTCTTGATTCCAAAGATTATTCCCAATCCTTCCTTCTCTATTTGCGAGTACCTCCGCTCTGTCTCCGAAAGAAGCTTAGATGCAAAAGCAATTGGCGCTCGAAACCTTTGGTTCACGTAGAAAGAGAACTGCTCCCAGGCCCAGTGGCGAAGCATCACATGATATACCAATAGGTTTGGATGGGTCGAAATGGCCAATGTTGGAGTTGTAGAAATCATTTTCTTGACCTTCAGAAAAGCACCTTGGCAAGCTGCATTCCACTCATAGGGTACATCTTTCTTCGTGAGTCGATATAATGGCTCACAATGGGTTGACAAATTGGGTAGAAATTTCCCATAAAAGTTGACAAGCCCAAGAAATGACTTTACCTCAGTCACATTACGGGGCTGAGGCATTAATGTGATGGCTTGTATTTTTTGACTAGTGGTTTGGATCCCCTCTTTGGTGATTTGATGGCCAAGAAACTCGAGTGAAGATTGCATGAACTGACACTTTTTCGGGGATAGCTTGTAATTGTATTTCTTAAATCGCCCCAGAATAGTACGGAGCTGGAGAAGATGACTCTGTTCATCCTTGCTACCAGCTATAGCATCATCCATGAAGGCTCCAGTTTGGTGGATGTTTTCAAGCATCGTATCCATGAATGATTGGAAAATAGCTGGGGCTGAGGAGACACCTTGGGGAAGCACGTTGTATTTGTAGAGTCCCTTATGCGTATTGATCACCAGGAACGTTTTAGAAGCATCATCAAGTTTGAGTTGGTGGTACGCATTGTCTCCATCCATTTTACTGAATTTGTTACAGTTAAAGAGGTTCGCAAATATATCATCGGGCAGAGCAAGTGGGTACTGGGTGACACACAGTTGAGAGTTGACTGTGTTTTTGAAGTCCCCAGTAATGCGGACTCTGCCATCAGCTTTTGGTACGACGACTAGTGGAGAGCCCATTCGCTAGTTGCAACTTTAGAGAGACTCCAGTTGATTCCATGCGATCAAGATCCTGATCAACTTTTTCCCTAAGAGCGTACGGGATTGGGCGAGCTTTCAGGAAACGTGGAGTTGCATCATCTTTGAGTATTATTCTTGCTGTAAAATCATTGATGCGATCTTTTGCTGTGGGAGCTTGGAAAACGCTCTCAAATTCTTTAAGAATTGAGTTGAGACTTGCTTTCTGATTCGTTGGGTGCTAACATGATTGCATTGAGATGCTATTTTCTTCCAATCAATTTTAAAGACATGTAAGAGGTCTTTGCCGAAAAGGGAAGAGCCCGTGCTGATGGGAACATGGAGTTCCCTGTTGTCCATTGTGTTCAATGTGGCAGAAAAGATCACCCACAGGGCGGAAGGTCTCCTTGGTGTAAGTTCGAAAGATGT
>LJIJ01002680.1:0-24642 GCA_001718145.1 Orchesella cincta
AAAATTCAAAGAAATATAAATCTGCCATCCAGTCAACCTATAAGTTTATAATTTATTTGATCGCTTTCTTCATAATGTTTGGAAAGCCAATTTCCTCCCCAAATATCTTTTGCTGTAAACTCCTGTAAATATTATTCGTCAATTTTGGTTTATGAATGCTTACATTAAAGAACGCTAATGGGATATGGTCGGACGTGCAAATCACCGATTTGGCTGATACTCACGGAGAACTTTCATTTACATGAGTTATAAGTATTTGCTACTGTAAAAGATTTTAAAATAACCCTTTCGTTTCCAAACTATTTTGGTCACGTCATATCATTAGTTAAATGATAGGATTGTAAGTAGAACACTGGTTGTTTGGTTCTAAAGGAAAGTACATCGGAGCATATAGCGTATTACAACCATGTAATTAGTATAAGCAAACGTATGCATGCGTAGTTTTAATCTAGTTTAAGAAAACCTACAAACAAGCGAAGTATTTTTTGATCGACTACATTTAAATCTTACCTTATAATTAAGAAGGGGTAAAACATACGTATGTATTGTAGCATATTCTTTTGTCGTTTGCTGTGAAAAGAAAATTTCCTTTTATTGACTGCATATCAGCTAATCCTTTATCATTTTCTCAGAATCAGTGCTTGGAACTGGTGTCAATATTGGTATTTTGCCACTGACTGGTTATAAATGGCAATATTGGCAATAATGACTGGTACTGTTTGGCAATATAAATTAAACGGACATGACAGGTATATAGTAGGGTAATGGAATAGTCAACACTATTTTCATTATTACACCGAATTTTTTAGATTTAGCGCTTTCGAATTATCATGCCTTGAGTTAAAGCTAGTCTCGTGTAATCTTTAATGAAAATGACGCTAATATTGCTCTTTTGAAATAAAAGAAATTTGAAAGTAATATTTATAATATTATATAATAACAATGATTCCTTATTTTCTCAATCAAATGCCATTAATGCCGGCCATTGTAGTCATGCCATTTATTGCCATTCTGAACACTGTTTCAAGTATTCGCATCAAATAATAGCAAACGTATTAAAAACATGAAGATTTTAATGATAGAATGTTACCGAAAGCATGGTTGAGGTGGCGAACTCCCAACTGTTGCAAATAAATATGATTTTGTGGACTGTTCAACGATTGAAAGTTCAGAATGTTTTGCACTTTGGCAGATTAAAGGAACAACTATTGGTTTAAAAAAATTCAGTTTGCATTCTATCCTGAAGGCATATTTTAACAACTTTAAAAACACTTTCGGAGGTGAAAATTAACTGTAGCAAATTGTTTTTGTTGTTCGCCGTCCAAAGAAAAGTTTCTTAAATTGAATATCTATCAGACACTCCCTTGCTTGTCCTGTGCTTTATCAACGCTGAACATTCTAATGTGCAGTTGCTTTATTTCTTGCCAAATGTTGACAGTCAGTTAGAATTTTATACGCCAATCCATATATATACAGTTTAGTAATTTCTTGCCTTAAAATCTCACTGCTTCTACTTAAATATTTACCTGGCTTCGCACTCCTAAATTTATCGTAGTTCTCAAAAACGTTTGGCACTCACACTTAGTTTTCATAGTATTACGGTGTTTTTATTTTGAGACGTGTATACATAAAAATCAGTTTCATTGGCCAGCTTGCGGTATTGAATTCTAATTTTTAAATTATAATCCCAAACATACACATGAAATGAAGCATAAACTGTAACGAATTAACAATTTAATATCCATTTAACCACATTTTGATTCACTAAGATATTACATCTCACAGATTCTAAACAACAACGCTAAATCGTACTAGACGGAACACAATTTATAAGAACTTGAGTAACTTTCCAAATTCTCACAATAATGTATTTAAATTTAATTCCCTGGAAACTGTTTGAAGTTATTACAATTATACTCCACCTCAGGATAAGTTTTGCTTTAAAATTCCACGAAATAATAAATCCTGATTATAAAAACTTTCACGAAGTCTCTCGAAAATATTCTGAATACCGCGGTGGGTCTTCAAACTGGAAAACCTGGAAAGGCGCGCATTCAAGTCTCAAATTTACAAGAGAAGATCAACAGCTTACCAAGATGTTTAAATCACATAATTAACTACAACGGAGTAGATTTGCCAGCATTCCAGAATCCAATTGTTCTATCAAGGTATGATGTTGTCCGTGTAAACTATAAAATCGAGCCAAATCGTAGTTACACCGACGAGTTCACTCGAACCTTCCCATTTGAAAAAGTGCCACGACCTGAAAACATCTCTGGTTTGGCGTGGTGTCAGCGCCAATTGATTCGTTATCTGGATTGTTTTGACATATCGCTTGTAGATAACAGTGCCAAGTCCAAACCCTGGTATTGTGAAAGCCACTGGTATCTCTTCTCCTAGTTGGGAGGACAACCCACTCTTCTATGAAATAAATCCTCATTCTAACGTTGTTCGAATGGTAATCCCAACGAGCTACAAATACTTCTGGACCAATTCCATCACTTTCTCATATGACGAAAGCGTTCTTGATATCTTTCCGAACATAAAATCCAGAACCATTTACGATATTATTATAAGCAATTGGCAAGATGAGGATTTCAGTACACTAAAGCCATGGCGGGATTCCCTCGCAGCAGGATACAATGGATTATCGCATTTGTACGTGACTTCAGCTCGAGAAGAGGTGACATTTGAGATAGAGAAACTTTCACCGTCTGTATTCTGGTTGAACAAGGTGGTCCTTTTCTGTCGACACTGCATACCTAATCAGAAGAACAAGGCGGCCCCCTAAACATTGGAACATCCTTCTCAGAAAATACTCTTGAGGAAAATTTTAAGGTTCTCAATTCGAATACACATAATATACACTGGCATGGACAGCTTTCCGGGGATTTTCTAACTGCGTTTACTCAACTTATGGCTACTGGAAACGATGGTCCTTACCAACTACTGTTCAAGAGAAACACTTACCTCCCGATGACTAAACTTCAATACGAGTTCGAATTCAGGCTACTGTTTCAAACAATAGTGGGCAATGGCACATTCAGCTTAAAGTATTTCAGTTTTGCTCTCGAAGGAAGATTAGCAAACGAAGACGAAAAACCGCTTGCAGAATCCAGTGCAGTGCCGAGCTTCACTATTGGACAAGTTGGTAACTATGATAAAGCCCCCTACAAATTTCATAAAACAAAATTTTGTTTGTGAGTTGTGGAGCAGTACCAATCACTGCATTACATATAAGATGATCTTTAATGTGTCGATACACCCATCTTGTTTTCATTATCGTTGCCACGTCGGCAGTGACAATGGTAGCCGTTGTGATTATGAATGTGGCCAAAACATCAACAAAATTTCTCTTTTGCGGTGGTATCTTTGACACAACCAATATTTTTTCTGCTTTTCTTTCAACAATTGGGGCGCTTTTTGAGCAAGGAAATCCATCTCGGGAAATTTTTTCAAATCAAACACTTCGATTAGCGATGTCCCTGGTTGCTCATGAGTTTGGTTTTAAGTAAAGTGTTCTTTGTTAAAATATCAGTCAAATCATATTGCCCCAGCCGAAATTTTGCACGGTTCGTCACTGGACACATTTGATGCGCTCGTTAAGAACAACTTTAGTATTTACACAAGAATTATATCCGTTGGGGGAATTTTTAATTTTGACGCCAGGGATCCTGGCTATTTAACTGTTTTGGATTCGTTTCAAACTCTACCAACCGAACATTACTCTGCCTTTTTCCCAACTGAGCTCTACAACTTTGCTGCCGCAGAACAGAGACGAGGTAAATTTTCCTTTAATGAAATAGATCTACCGGAAAGATCTGAATTCATTTTAAATCATACTCGGGTTCATCCATATTGGAAAGAATACCTACTGAATGAAGAAAGTTTGTTTGAAGATAAGTTCCTCAATGAGTGCTACAACAGTGCGTTGTTTCTACCTGACATTGAGGCTTACCCGGTTTTCTACCATCTGAACAGAAACGAAAGTAAAAGGGGGAAAGTGTTTTTAAGCAGAGAAGCTCTATTCAGCACTCACAATGCCCTTGGGTTTTATCGATGGGTGAGCCCCACTATTCTTAAAAGAATGGATGGTCTGCAGATGAGCGGAATTTGGAAGTGGTGGACGGATTTTATGGTCAATTTTATGCTAAGCTGTCAGGAATTAATATTGTCAAAGAATCCAAGGAAAACGTCACAGATGGTGAAGTAATATCGAGTTTACGAGGTAATTTATATGCTGTAGTTGTGTGTTCATTTACCGGTGTTCTAATGGCTTTTTTAGTATTTGTGGTTGAGATAAGCACAAGAATAATGAAAGCAGTTGCCCATCGTTATGGGTCATTTAGGGAGTTTTTGTATACTCATAGCCGAGCTGTAGGAGGAGAGGCGAAGAAAGAAGATGAAGAGAGATGAAAGGAAAGAAGTAGCGTAGATGGGAAAGGAAAGGAAGAGGGAAAGGAAAAATGGAAGCAAAGGTTAGATGGGAAGGAAAGGAAAAGAAGAGTGAAGAAAAGAAGAAGGAAGAAGAAGGAAAAGGAAGAAGGAAGAAGGAGGGAGTGAGAAGGAATGATGAGAACGAATGTGAATGCGGCTTAGAGGAAAGTTAAACATAAAAATAAAATAAGAAGGCAGTGAAAGGAAATATACATGGGAAGGAGAAAGCTAGCACATTCTGATGTAAGTAAAAGTTGGGCAGTTATATGGAAAGAAAAACGCACTTAAAATGCTTAATGGGAAAAGGCAACAGAAAATACCACAGGAAAAATTTTTTTATATTAAAATATTTGAGTAAACTATGCATTCGTATAAAAGCAATTTGGCACTTTGAAAATAAGCTGTATATAAAATTATGTGGTACCAGTACCAGTGGAAAGTTATAATTTCTTTGTGAGAAAAAGGTGGACTGTATAACTGAAGAGGTATTGGTTTCCAGACTTATATGTTTTCTGAACTGCTCTTTTTGTCTTGTGCTTACGAGGGGACCACATCGATTCGGCTCATAATTTGTTTTCTAGCTCATTTTCATGCGTAACTAGCGAGGTTAAACGGATTTTTTTACAACGCGTTGTCATTGTGGAGAAAATATTTTTTTCGAATTCGCATTTCAGGTCTTCTTATACGAAATAACATGCAAAATAATCACAGTAAGCTAAATGCGTATGTCTTTCAAACTGCCAGCCCGAGTTACATGAAAACTTTTTCGTTCAAATCCTCACCAAATTTTACATGAATGAAAGTTGTATTTTAGATGGATGAAAGTTATATTCCATATGAAATAAAGGAAAAATGCTGTGCAAATATGCTATCGGTCACTCTAGCAAAATGGTGTATGTTGAGATATAATAGCTCAATATTTTTAAAGCCTAGTAGACAGATCAGGATTCAAATTTTCATTTTGGGACCAAAGGTGTCTCAATTTTGCATTTTCAGATTTAAAAATAATCGTTGCTTTTGTTTGAAACCAAGTATGCCACTTAACCCGTTTAAAGTGATTAGTTTCTGTGACTGCTATAATCACGTTAAATTACCAATTTGATAGTATTCCATTAAGTATGCTGAGGACATATTTTCAGTTGTTTTTCTAAGATATTCGTTTATTTTTACACAAGTCCTTACATGCACGGGTTTGACAGCTCCAGAAAATACGCACAAAATATTGCAGCCAAATCTTTTAGATATAAATAATAGGTTGGGCAGAAGCTTCCCGCTGTCCATTCATATTTTGCGATTAACCACCTCGCGCTAAGAGAAGAGAGTTTGTAATAAGAACAGTTTAAGCCCAACACATAAACCATTACAGATGTATTAGGTACTAGTTTATTATATTATATTAAAGCATTTACGTTTGCAAATTATATTCTTAAATTGTGAATATTATACAGTACTTTTTAATGAATAAAATAATCCGTAAGTCTGCAAACAATTTTCAATTAATCATTTATTTACAAATGTACTCAAATAATAGGAAATATCATTGACATATTTAATTACTAATGTTGATTTACATATAGATTAGGGTGTAAAAAGGTTTTAAATTTAGCTAGTTAAATGTTAAATTGAAGAGTTACTTTTATAAAAAAGAAATTAAATAGAAACTCAAAACTAAATAATTACTGTAGGGTTTAGATAAACTTATATCGTATTCCCGGCTGAAGTCTCAGGCATCATCCATTCTCTGAATCACGCAGACGTCCCCAACAGGTTTCCTTCTCGAGCTGACGGAAACGGTCTTAAGATTTGGACAGATGTTCCAAACTCCTTGCCGCTCTAGCATTCCTCCAACAATTATTTGGTTCACATTTACACCAAGGGTAGCCAATCGTTTTAAAATACCTCTCCTCTCATTCCATGCTTGAACATGTTCCTCCAAGTCAAAGTCGTTGTCTCCTCGTCTTCCCGAAGCAGCCTCCCGAAGTGATGTCAATCGTTGCTTCAGAGAAATGATTTCGTCCGCAGCATTGCTCTCATTCGAACTTTCGAGATTGTTACCTTGATTCTGACCATTATAAAGGGCTATCTCGCAGTCTAATTCGTATGGCTTATAGTAAAGTAGCTGGATCACTTCTAAAGCCGGAAACATGGAAAGCAAGAAAAGCGTAGTCTTGTCAAAGTTTTTTTCGTCCAAATGATAATCATCGAAACTGAATGTCAGTTTTTTTACGTTTCTGGCCACAACACCTGCTGAAGGTAAAGTTTGTATTGGTTCATCACTATCCAAGGTTTCCCAGAAGATGTCAAAGGAGATATCTCGCAGACTGCTTCCACATGTGCCTATCAATTTTTGAAAGTCTCGTAAATCGACTTGGCTCCAACCCGGTATCGACAGATGCTGAAGCGCAGGAGTTTGAGTAAATCGAACAAATTGAGAACTTGGATAATAAACTTCGAGCTTCTTCAGTTTCCCAAAGGCCGAATCTGATGTGGTGGCGATAGAAACCTTTTCACCCCGGAGCCACGGAAAGGAATATTCATTACTTTTTTGTAGAGCTGGAACCGAATCGCCGGTATCCAGAGTCAATTGCTCAAGTTGGTCAGCGTAGGAAGCAATGAGCCATACATACAGAGGGTTTAACGAGACTGCATAGTATGTCCCTGACTTCAGTTCCAAAGTGGTAAGGCTGGGCAGAGGTGGAGGTTGAGAATTCCCACCGGTCCAATGCTTCTGGTTAGTTCTGCATTCGAAGCAAAACACTTCAAGTTGCTCATGGATCTGGCATCGCAGCCAGCGATTTTGTGCCAATAATTTGACCCTGAAGGGCAAATGTGGTGAGATTGCTTCCAAATTTTGATATGAAGATGGCTATAGTCATCTGGCTGTCAGTTGGGCCCTGAGGAAAATCCTTGTATCCGTTAAGAAGCAGCGAGTTGAACGATAGTGGGTTTCTCCCGGCCACGAAAAATAGTTCGGGGGCAGTAGACACTCAGTTGATCAGATTTGCCGCCGATCTTCATAGCTGGAAAAACTTGAAGCCTTCGAGAAATCACTTCCTTTTCCAAGATTGAATCCATTATGTCCTTCCAATGGCAGTTGACGAGGCGATAGACTAACATGTTCTTCCTCCGTTGATTGAGAATCGCGTGCTTCAGAATAATAGTCAACACCTACAAATAAATCATATTAAAATCAACCTAGAACGGGGAAGTAGTCAGAATAAAGAGATACAAATCTCTTACATTTCTAATTAAAATTAAAAGGCTTTTACCTCAGAGGGTACGTCGTCCATAATCTTCTCAGTTTGTGGAGGAGTTTCCTCCTCCTTGCCCAATTTGAGGTTCTTTGCTGCAACAGCTGGAGCTCTCCGTTTTGGTTTCGACATCGACATACTTAATGCCACAAATCACCAGAAACTCGAAAATTGATAAATGAATTAAATGATTAAAACTTAATTGATTTGTCTGTGACTGATAATCTATGAAGTATCCGAACAACTGAAAAATGTCTGAATTGAAAAATTATATGCACTCTCAACAAGAGGAAAAGAGATATTAACCACTAGCAGTTGTGTAAGTGTGAGAACCACCAAACGAAAACAAGTCTACTCGTCCTTGTACTCGTTTTTAGCTGAAGCATGCGATAATTTGAAATTGCCTCGCCGCCATTTGAACCCCCACACTCTCTATTGCTCTGAGGTTAGGCTTTGTTAATATTTTGATAAATAAATGCTTGAAAATCCATTATGAACCAAAATTACTTTTGTTTTACGTTTTATTGCAAAATGTTAACTGAAACCATTGAGCACAAACGATTCTAGTGTTCAATGTATAGTCAATAACGAGATAAATTTTTTTAAATTGGAAGCAGAGGATGCCATTGATCGAAGAGTACCATAAACCTTGGATGGTGGCGTCCGCCAGATCAAATTACAAATAGCGCATTTATCGTTAGTGCATGGATGTTTTCAAAGGACCCGAGAATGTGGATTCTGGAATCGACCAACACGATCCGAGTCTCTGGCGTTTTCATCGTAAAATTGGTTCTTCCTCGTTCCCCAGCAAGTCTTCTAACCCTTCAACGGCTTCATGTTCTCAACTTCAAACGTGTCAATGAACAGATTTTTCAGACGGATAAGGACAAGAGCTTCTTCAATTGCGAGGCCGATAACGAAGTCGACAGCTTTCTGTCAATAGCTTTGGTCCTTCACGTCTTCATTCGTCCGAATCTCCACGATTCTTGTCTTCACATTGAAGCCAACTTGGAGCTCCAAATGCTCAACGATTGGGGTGGAAATTTCCCTCCACCCTTGCTTTCGTGGAGGCAATTGAGTGGGGTGTAGCGATGAGGGGAACAGATACCTTGCGCAACTCCCACTTTCAAATGGGAGTGGCAATGTGTTTGCTCATCAGCACGGTTTAAGGAGACACATGAAGCTCCACGAGGAAGGAAACCGAAAATGTGCAAGCGTCTTCTGAAGATCCGAGCGGGAGTACAGGCCCGTCGTGAATTTGTATGGCCTGGAGTGAAAAAAAGAGTAAACGGCCTTGCAAAATTAATCATGAACTAAAAACAAAACGACATCTTATGAATTCATAGAAAGATATACATGGGGAGCTGTACTCCAATGTTTCCATACGTAAAAACGTGTATATTATCGCAATGAAAAAGGGTGAAAGTACGCTGTGTGCTGATGCAATAATACATACAGATATAACTAACTAAGAATGAAGAATCAACTGCATTTACAAATTGTATTTATTAACGAGATTACTTATCATTTTCAACACGAGAATTAAGTTAACATTTAGCATTTCGAAAAGCAATGAAAAAATTAATTGCGCGATTTGATACGGCGCATGCCACTTTGTACAGGAGCAAGTAAACTGACTTAAATTATTTATCTTGTAGTACGACAGGCTTTTCAACTGGTGAGGTTATCATTAAATTGGAGAAATACAAACTTCACAACTTCACACAAAACATGAATAAAAAAGTAAATAAATTATAAAAACTCCTGGTACAAAATTATAAATCAAAGCACACACTTTGAGAAAAGAACTCCTGCCCTTCCCAATTGATCTTGCTAAGGGAACATTGATTGAGGTAGGTTTTTAAACATGACGGTTCTCACAGCTCCACTCCTCTCGATAACTATCTTTTCCGCTGCTTCTTCCAGAGGTAAGAATCCGCCTAAAATATTAATCTTTTGAAGATTCGACGCCTTCTCAAAAAGCCGTAGGTCTTGCAGCCATTGTATGATTACAGTGAGCTCCTCAGGACTTCCTTCGTGATTTGGATGCACCAAGTTCAACTCAGTCAACTGTGGCGCTTGACGTTGAATAAAGTTGTCAAACCATTGTTCCTCTATCTCGAACCAGTGTGTAGTAAACGTTGACAAGTTGGGGTAGGACACCTGGTTCTCCTCATTAGCATCCTCGTCAGCCAGTGGAATGTCAACTTTGAGATGAGTTACGGTGCTCGCAAAAGTCGCCAAGCTTCTATTCACATCCATAAATGAGGGAGGCACAACCAGGTTCGCGCCAGTACTCCAGCTCGATCTCCTGCAATGGCAATGGGAAGCGAAGATCTGAGAATCGTTGGAGAAATGCGACGTCAACCCGATCCACTCGAACTGAACGAAGATTCGGAAATTCTCCGCGTCGCAGCTTTACCAAATTAGCTTCCGGAATGAAGAATTTGTCCCCACAAACTAAAGTGTGAAGTTGGGTACCGATGCATGATAAAAGTGTTGCCAACACTGGGATTGGGCCTTCATCAACCTGATAGACACCCCGTACATTCAACACTTCCAGCTGGTCTAACTTCACTTGTGGTATCCATCTTCCGATTTCATCTTCGGTAAATAGTCTGAAGAC
The DNA here is from genome assembly GCA_001718145.1 of Orchesella cincta. Lineage (NCBI taxonomy): Eukaryota > Metazoa > Arthropoda > Collembola > Entomobryomorpha > Orchesellidae > Orchesella > Orchesella cincta. The sequence goes on from LJIJ01002680.1 coordinate 10,315, forward strand.
GCCCCAGACGACCAAAGTCTGCAAGTTGGTAAATGGCTTAAAATGGCGAACAGGAAAGGAGCTTCGCAAATCCAGGTGAAGGAAATTGACTGGATGAGATGTCCATAGCGTTGGACCATCGACATTACAAGGCGGTTTGGCAAGATGTTGTTGTTCTCGAGAACTAGGGACTTGGTTAGGAACGGATTCTCCAGTGTCACTTCTCCAGGTGCAGGAACCATGCGATCCACCAACCGTTGGAGACGAGTTCTAGCATAAAATTGGGAGCGAGATTTTATCTTGTGAGTAACAACCCGCAAATCCTCTTCCACGTTTCCTAGAAACGGTGTCCAAAATGGCGAATCTGGATCTTGGCAGTAGTTTTGAGGGAGACGACTCTCCAGCAGGTTATCCACAATGGATTTGGCTGGTTTGTTGACGCCTCGCCAACAGATAGCTCGAGGGGTCACTCATTCCACAGGTTTTGAGCACAATCGGCAACACCTGAACCAAATCAAAAGTTAAAAAATACCGTGGAAAATGTTGGGAAAAAGAATTGTAAAATAGTGACATTCTCACGTACCGAAGGCAACAGCTTATCAGCCCTCTCTGATTTGAACAAAGTTCTGAAGCGTGGAGTGGAATTAATAAGAGTTTGAAAGTCAGTTGAGTTGAGATAAGGAAGAATATAATCCCAGTTCTGAAATGCGACAAAAAACAGATTTAGATTAGAAAAACGAGTAAAGAAAGCCTCCAAAATTCAGGCGAAGAACGGTAAATACCTCCGGAAGTAATTGGAAGACTGAAGTAGTTTCTTCATCAGTCCTGTCTCCATTCTCATTCCGAACAAGTTTGGTCAGCTCGTCAATTCGATTATGCAATGCTGCAACTTCCTGTCGATGACGTTTCTTTGACGCAGTTTTCTCCTCCACTCTTGAATCTGAAGTCTTTGAGCCACTATCACCTCCATTGACGCCCTTTCTGACGTGCAGGAACTTGACAATTCAATGACGACGTCCCTTCAATACCTTCCATTTCATCATGGCCCCTCTTCCCACCGGCACCCGAGGATGATGGCAATGGACTGGACATTTTTAACTGTAATCAACAACAAATTAGATATTTATGCCCTTCAAACTTTAATTAAATTATCGACGAATGGGGAAAAATGTAAAAACAAAGCACAATTTTAAATAAATTATCGACCTGAGGAATACGAAGTAGTTTTAGTGATGATGATCAACTAAATCACTGAAGATGGTGATGTTGTTAGTTAGGTTGGCAAAATTACACTGAATTCCTTGACTGAAAAAAATGACTAAAATGAAAGCAATACTATTGTCAAGATCAGATTGGTTCAGATCGTATCAGATCGAGAGAAGGGAATTGTATTTACAAGACAGCGCCTGCTGCTGCAGCTCTCTCAACTGTATTGGTAGAGACGGGAGGAAAGCAAATATTCCCGCCTTCGCCACTCAAAAGAAATAACGTGGGTTTTGTAAACATGCTGTTTTGCTAAAGCATTTTTGGGTATGTCGCGACTCCGCAAAAAACAACTTGATTCTCAAGTGAAAATATTTCATGATCAATGATCACAATTTATCAGCGTTTTTTCTGATAATTTTTTTTAAATCTGTTGCTGTTAAAATCAGCAGGTTTAATTTCATTTTCGGTGTTAAGCATCAAAACTCATTAGTTTTTTCACTGCGAAACTTAAAAGTTTGAGAAAGTAAAAACTAAACTAAATAACGTTCCGTCAGATGGTTGGTTGTAGTTAGCAGTTAAACCATTCTGCTTTCGTGTTTAACTAAATGTACTTTTGAAATATGTACATTTATTTTTGAATTCAGCTCGTCAGACGGTTTAATCCGGTTTCAGAAAGGCTCCCACCACGACCCCTCTCCTGTGGAGATCATCAAGAAATGGAAGAGTCAATGTCAGATGAAGCCATTTGTGCTTCGTCTACTAAAGTAAGTAAATGCAGTGCCGTCGCCACCGGGTGGACAGGGTGTACAATGTACACCCAAAATTTTAAATATCCACCCAAAATACGAATGTCCACCCAAAATACGAATGTCCACCCAAAATACGAATGTCCACCCAAATTTTGAATGTCCACGCAGGAAAACTTTCTAGAAACAAAAAAAGTTTTTAAACATTTAACATAATATGCAAATTTAACGTTCCATACAGCACAAATAAAAGAGTTACTCATACCCGAACCGTTCGTATATGAGTAACTCCTAACGCACTAATTGAAAGTCCGTCAATGAGATATTTAAACATTTGCTTGTGATCCCGTGTAGCTTTGCCGGAGCAGAACGAAGTATTTCAAGACTTCGAAGAATCCAGTCTTACCTTCGTAGCACAATAAAGCAATCAAGGCTCAACCACTGTTGCATTATTAGCACATATGCTAATGAGAATTTTGTCCACGAGTAAGACATAAAATGATTCAGTTTCATTGATGTTAGAGGTAGAGATTCTACGTTTGGAAAATTCATCAGAAACATTTGAATACCAATAAACCGTTTGTATTTTGAAATTGGTTTTGAAATCCTTTTTAATAAACACAACCATATAAAAATGGCGGCGTGTACACTCACGGTCAGTCAAGATCCGTGGCGACGCCTATGAGTAAATGTGATAAGACACGTAAATCAAGCGTACGGTACATGCCAAATATTAAGTCAAATCGGAGCTCATGCCAGGTCATATGTTTCCTAAAAACGCTAGCAATTGTCAAACAACATGTTATATATTATTTTGCATTAATAACTTTAGCCTTTCTATAAATTGTGCAAATATTGATTGCACTACTTGAGAAAACAAGAAAGGAGACATTAAAATGCTTGGCACAAGTCGTAACATAACATTTACACAAACTATGACGGTTATGAACAAATTTGCTTATAGAAATTTGCATTTTTACCAAATTTGGCCATTTGATACGGTTAACCTTATCAAATGGCAGCACTGATATTCAGTGTTGCGCAAGAATTCGATTTGAAATGGTATCCCTGAATATTCAGTGGCTGCAGTAATTATAATGTTGGGCCGAGGTAACACTGATATAAGGGATGAAGAAATGCTGAGTGGAAGTGTATCCCTGAATATTCAGTGCTTCATATCGGATAGTTTGAAGGGTGACATTGAATATTAAGTGCTCTGATAAAATAATCAAAATGGAACCCTGAATATTCAGTGCTTTCAAAAAAAAATTGCTCGTGTGGTATCCCTGAGTATTCAGTGCAAATTTTTGAAACTTTAATGATGGAATTTTAAGGTCAATTTTCAATTTAAACAATAACTGATAGTTGTAAGAATGAGAGAATCGCTTCATGAAACCAATTCCAAGTTCTGTTTGGCACAAAGCTCCAAATCTTTGTTCACGTAAAGACATCTAAAAACTTCATTCACGGGAATAGCTAAAATTTCGTGAAACCAAATGAAGGCAAGAGGAAACCTTCAAAACTAAATGAAAACGAATGAAAATTGCAAACTTGAATTGAATAATTTTGGTAAAATTTGAAGTATGCATTCTTCACAAACAGGTTGAATTGCATTACTCGGTTTTTGTCAAAGTATTTATTAGCAAACTGTGGATTACTATTCCCCAAAACTGCTTACAATCTTTAATGAATTATTAACTTGAAATAGATTGGTATAAAGGTAGCCATAGCTTAGTGCTTCCAAATAATTAATAATTCACAACTTTGTGTTTTATCATTCCAGAAATCCGTTTATATTTCCATCTTCTACACTACTATACGGCTGACTGCAAACTCACGATAAGTAAAGTCAGTAGTAAACCGACAATCTGAAAAGGGACCGAGAAAGCATTACTAAATTGTATTTGTAACATCACCATCATCCTTTAAAATATATCGCTAACTCACCGTTCCAATCACGGAATAAGAAAGGTTCAACATTTCCCACGCAGAAATAGACACCGCGTTGCTGTTTACAGAATCTAGTAGTAAATTGGATTCATTCACTTCGAGTTTGAGGTAACGTCTATATTTGAACATCCACGCTTTAAACTGTGTCATCTGTAAAACATATGTCATTACGTTTTTCAATGACTGTTACCATTATTCGTGGCGAAAACAGTGTAAGCCTTACCTGGCGGCATATTTCAGCACAAAGTACAAAAATTGATAAATTGGTTATAAAAAACAAAGCATACCAAACCCAAACAAAAGGGTTAAACTGAAATATCATGAAATTTTCAGGAATATGAATGGCATCCGATATAGCGGATTCCAAGAGAAAAAAGAAAACAGTTGGTCCAATTATGTTGTTAATTCTGACCGAAAGAGTGCATAATGATTCATATTGGCCAATCAAGATTGGCACCATTGTCGTCGTTTCCTTGTGATTCGGTATGTTTTCAGTATCTGTCAAATTCTTAATGCCAATCGATTTCACAAACATTTTAGCGGGAGCAAAAAGGGTCAAAACAAACATAAAAATACAAAGGTCAGAAAAGTTTGCAAAGAGAAACCTGGAGAGAAATGTGAAAACTATTATTGTAAACAAAATAAAATCTTCAGGCCATTTGAAGATCTCCTCAGAATTATCGCTGATTGACAATTTTGATGCAAGTATTGCCATTACATCTGCCTTTCCTGCAAAATACCACGTTTCAATTGAGTTGATGCTGCGCGATGTCTCAAGACCCATAATTGCGGTACTTGGTGCTGACAGCAAGCGAACTACGACCAAGGACAAAGAAATACCACCAAGGAAAGGGAAAGTAATGAGACTCTCGAGACCGGCCAAGAGTTTCTATTATTTAGTTCACTCAAATTTTTGTCGGTGGAGAAGGAGCTCAGAAGTATTTGCAGCGACCTCTTGCCGCCCAAATCGTTTTTAAGACTAGAGCGCTTGTAAGCATCAAAGAAAACATGGCCTCGAAACAATAAAGACGGTAATTTGAAGGTTGTCTAAAGAAATCCGACGAAGGGTCGTGTCTCAAATTGGTGGCGTGTACAAACCATGTGATTATTGTATGATTGACACCACACATAATCTGCAAGCAAAGGAAAACGCAAAATGGCATTTACTTAGAAAGGAATTTAATAATAAGTTAGGTTCGAAAGGAAAACTTGCTACCTTCTGCGGAAGCCATTCAACAACTTGAAATTTTCCGAAAGAACTTGTTTTCGTAAATCGGTAAGGAACAAGAAGAATGTAGTATCAAGACTCAAGTAGGCTGGTGCAAAATACGTCTCGCGGCATTTTAAATATTTATTCAATTCTCGTTTCGAATTTTAGTTGTCTAATGCAATGCAAACTTGGTAAGCTGGTATTGGAATGGTGTCGGATAAACTTCTAAACGATTTTATGACATTGGGTCACTACCAATCATTTAAATTGCTTTTAAATTGCTCACCAAAAGTGTAATACAAACAAGGACTTGACTGTCAACACTAAAATCATCAAGTTCAAAAATAGAATTTTAATGTAGTATCCGAAATGGTGTATTTCTTACATTATCGTTACCTTGGGCATAAAAAGTTTATCTAATTTCGCTAGCTTATTCAAAAAAAGTTATTTGTAACTTAAAATACATAGCGTAAAATAAAGTAGAAAATGCTACAACTTTTTTTATCTTTTACCCGAACCTATTAAACGAAGGGTTTACGTATTGCAACAATTGCAAAAGAGTTGCTTTACTAAAACTTTCCTTTTATTTCCAATTTTTTAAACCCTTAACTTGGTTCGCAACTAATTTGATATCTATGTAAGTTGCATGTAAGAATTAACATGCTATCCTAATCAGATAGTAATTTTATGAGCCAAGACGACAATTTTATTATAATTTGGCGAGGCAACACGGCGTTACTTACATTGAAATGATATAATAAACAATCCCATATAGGTATATAAAAATGTATTATATTTTAATATCGTTTGGTTGTATGCTTACTTAAAACTGACGAATGATAAAGTAAGTAGTGAAGCCCTAATCGCATAAGTGGCTATAAAAAATCTTATTAATCAAATTCTGCAATATTTGTTCAAAAATATAATCGATTGCTGTTACTCTACAGTTCCAATAGCTGAGTAGAAAGGAGGTAACCAAACCCAGCGGAATAACATGCGTTCGTTACTGAATCTAGTATAAAATGGCTCAATCACTTAGAGGTAAAGAATCGTCGATGTTTAAACATCCAAAGTGGTCTCATTAAATATTTTTACAGGACAAACTTCATTCAGTATGGTTTGATTGAATTAGGAAACCTGTCGACACACTTTCAGCAGAAAGCATAAAATCGATAGCTTGCGTTGTTATAAAATACAAGATGCCCAAATTTATAATGTATGGGTTGACTTGAATAATCATAAAAAACCGTCAGAAAGGTGAATAGCATCTGATAAGGCGGATTCCAAAAGGAAGAAAAAAACAGATGGTCCAACAATTGCGTTATTTGGGTAGACAGTGCGCATAAAGATTCGTATCCGATGCAATCAAGATTGGTACAATTTCTGTATATTCCCTGATTCCTCAATATTTTCAGGCGTCAGGGAACTTTAGCATCAATACAAGTCACAAAAATTTTTCACAGGGACGAAAAGCGTCATGACAAACATCAAAAATTGCAATATCAGAAAAATGACCCAACAGAACCTAAAGAAGTACGTTATAACTAAAAACAAAAGCCAAAAAAGTCTTGTGCCAGTTAAAGTTTTCTTCAGGTGTTTTGTAAATTGGGGTTGCTTAGAAAATATAAAGTACTGCTTTTGTATTTGATTTTAATGTGAAGTACCAGGTTTCAAGCGAATTTGTGGTGTTGGTGGGGTAACTCCCTGCCTACAAGTTCAGTGCTTGGCGATGAAAATAATCGACCAAAACGCCATGCACGTATAGAAGGCAAAAAGTGGGAGAAGGAAGCTTTTTGAGTCACCCATGATTCCACTTTTACAGTAGCTTAAGGTTTGGTCGCAGCTAAACGATTTTTAAGAAGGATTTGCACCGATTTTTTATTGCTCCAAAAGGCTTAACCAAAGCTAGTTTATACAGTAAGAAAAGAGCTTCTCAAAAACTGATAAAAATTGTGTTAATGTGGTCAACGAATATTTACATACCGCCTTTTCAAAGTTTGACTGCATACATCGAGCATGATTATTGTATGACTAGCAGCAGGAGACGGGCCTTTGCCCGTGAATTGGTTGTTATATGTATGCTTTTATAAGTATTTAAAGACGCATTCAACAGATCTAAACAAACTATATTGCAGAAATTGACCCGATTTACTACATTAAGGGAAAAAAGGAACCTTACTGCACAGCTTCGTATACCTCTTTTACTGTTCTGCTAACAGGACTTTCATTACTTCGAATAAAGCCAGACTAACAGTCAGTAAAGGAAACTTCAATTTTTGATTAGATAGTCGCTTTTGTGTATGGATTTCATAGGTTCCTACCACGCCTCTGTCGAGCAAAGATAATGTACCAAAATGAGGTGGCGCCACGCTATGCCTAATGTTATTTCTTTACCTAAACTAAACGTTGGCGCCACTCAGCAGGGGAGCATGATTTATGTAGGTGGTTGAGCATATGGTTTTGCGTAAACAAACGGCAGACGGCAATTGCTGCTATAGACGCATGAGGCACGAAGACGAGTATTATCTGTTGCTTCGAAGAGGTGTGCTCCTACCACCATCGGCCCATTACGACATTAGAAATGAATGTCATTCGAGCCATCAGCAGGCTCTTGTAGATTGCGCGTTCGCTAAGTATTTGGCATTATTTTGCTTATCCATATTGTGGTGTCCCTCAGAAAGAGCAACGGAAGTAAATTTTAATGCAAATACTTAGCCGAACGCCGAATCTTACAAGAGCTGCTGATGGCTTCGAATGACATTCATTTCTAATGTTCGAATGGGCCGATGGGTGGTAGGGAGCCACACTCTTCGAGCAACAGATAATTACGTCCGGTCTTCGCTGCCTCATGCGGTTCATATAGCCAGCATTGCCGTCTTTGCCGTTTGTTTACCAAACCATTATTGCTCAAACCACTACATAAATTTTCATTGCTCCCCGCTGCAGTGGCGCCACGTTAGGCTTAAGGTAAGAATAACATTAGCATAGCGTGGCGCCCAACCTCATTATTGGCTTAACATTATCTTCGTTGCTCGAAGAGCTGGTAGGAAAACCTCATGAAAATCATACACAAAGCGGACTTATCTAATCAAAAATTGAATTTCTTTACTGGACTGTTAGTCTGGCGTTAAATTCGAAGTTAAATGAGTTTTTTTTATCCTGCTTACAGAAACAGTAGAGGTATACGAAGCTTGTGCAGTAAGCGCTTCTTTTTTTCCTTAATGTAGTAAATCGTGTCAATTCTTGCCATATATTTGTTAGAACTGTGAATGCGTCTTTAAATACTTATAAAAGCATACAATAACAACAATTCACGCGGGGCAAGGCCCGTTCCTGGCTGCTTAAGGTCATACAATAATCATGCTCATGTATGCAGTCAACTTTGAAATGCGGTTATTTAATATTTCGTTTGACCACATTAACACAATTTTTATCAGTTTTGAGAAGCTCTTTTCTTTCTTGTATAAACTAGCTTTGGTTAAAGCCTTTTGGAGCAATAAAAAATCGGTGCAAATCCTTCTTAAATCGTTTAGTGCCGACCAAAACCTTAGCTACTGTAAAAGTGGAAAATCATGGGTGACATCAAAAGCTTTCCTTCTCCCACTTTTTGCCTTCTATACGTGCATGGCGTTTGGTCGATTATTTTCATCGCCAAGCACTGCACTTGTAGGCAGGGAGTTACCCCACAACACCACAAATTCGCTTGAAACCTGGTACTTCACATTAAAATCAAATACAAAAGCAGTACTTATATTTTCTACAGCAACCCCAATTTACAAAACACCTGAAGAAAACTTTAACTGGCCACAAGACTTTTTTTGGCTTTTGTTTTTAGTTATAACGTACTTCTTTAGGTTTCTGTTGGGTCATTTTTCTGATATTGCAATTTTGATGTTTGTCATGACGCTTTTCGTCCCTGTGAAAAATTTTGTGACTTGTATTGATGCTAAAGTTCCGCTGACGCCTGAAAATATTGGAGGAATCAGGGAATATACAGAAATTGTACCAATCTTGATTGATCGATACGAATCTTTATGCGCACTGTCTACCCAAATAAACGCAATTGTTGGACCATCTGTTTTTTTCTTCCTTTTGGAATCCGCCTTATCAGATGCTATTCACCTTTCTGACGGTTTTATGATATTCCAAGTCAACCCATACATTATAATTTGGCATCTTGTATTTTATACAACCAACCTATCGATTTTATTGCTTTCTGCTGAAGTGTGTCGACAGGTGCTCCTAATTCAATTCAAACCATACTTGATGAAGTTTGATCCTGTTTAAAAGTATGTTTCAATTTTTTAGATGACCCACTTTAAAACTTGGATGTTCAAACATCGACGATTTTTACCTCTAGAAGTGAATGAGTCCATTTTACTACTAGATTCAGTGAACAGTAACGCGGTGTCTATTTCAGCCTGGGATTTGGTTACACTTTCTTACTCAACTATTGGAACTGTACGTTAACGTGGCATCAATTTAATTATTTTTGGACCAAATTTATTGCACGATTGATGGATTAATAATGATTTTTATACCCTTATTGCAGATTATGGGCTTACTACTTACTTTATTTATCGTGAGTTTGCAGTAAGCATAACACGACCAAAAACAGATATTTTATTCATCTATAGCATCATTTTAAAACATACTCATTCTTTATTTAGCATTTTCAATTGTAATCTTAACTCTTGCCTGCCTAACAGTTACTGCTAAGTAGGCAAATTTAGCTACCTTTGAAACCTGTTAACATACGCATTAAAATTAAATTAAAAGCACTAAAACGTAGGGTTAAAAATTGGGTAAAGGTGTGTCTTTGTATTTTAAGTACAAATAAATTTGTTAGTCCATCATAGCTGTCAAAGAGAGTGGTCAGAAAACAAAAAGAGCTCGTCAATTTAGCAATATCAGCAAAATAAGTGTCAAGTCGTCATTTGTCACAAAGCCATTATGTTAAATAATAAAAGTAAAGAAACGGGGCAAGTTGAATTGAGCAAAGGCAATTTAGCCTTGTTTAACCACTGTCCCATAGCAGAGTTTTTTGTCATGCATACAAAACTCTTGTGACACTATCCAGTGCAATCAACTGCATATTTTACAGTTTTTTAAAACCAATTTATTGCATTTGAAGTCAGAAGTTGACTCTTGTTTGAATAAATTAATTGGACAAGAACTTCAAATCCAAATGTCACAGTGCTCGGCTAATGTAAGCCCTATTACAGAGTTTACAGTTCAAAATGTGAACAAGCAATCTCGTGAAAATAGAGAAATGAACGTAGTTATTCATGGTCTAGATGACCCCAACCTGCTAACAAGCGATAAACAAACAGAAATAATCACAAATCTATTACAATCAGCTCTAAATGTGAGCGTAAATGTCGAAGAAGTGCAAGTTAAAAAGCAAAGAAGTCCGACCAGTTTGTTGCGATTGTGAAGTTAAAATCTAAAAAGGACAAACAAGCTGTGTTTCGAAACTGTCATCAGTTAAAAAAAATATCCAAAGAAAATATCTATCACGGATGACGTACCTCCCTCTACCAAGATGCCACGCCTACCAAAACCAAACGAAGGTCAACAAAGCTCAACACTAACCGAATGCGACTTAAATGCTCTGAAACAAATACTTGAAACTGGAACAAAAATGGATCCTTCACTTGAAACTAACATGAGAAATCATGATCGTGAAAGAAGTATCGAGCAGACCAGCCTACCTAAATACGTGGACACATCTATCAAGCCCCCAACAGTAAACCACTGACCAGAGTACCTAGTGAACCTGTTATCGACATGACGGCAATTCAAAAGATAACCATTCATCCTTTTGGAACTCACAAGCAGTTAAAGTGAACCTGAAAGCGTTATGGAAAATTGGAAATTCTCATGGGTACCAACAACATATCATGCAATCTATCATGGACAAACACGTGGAATATAATCGACAGGGAATGGAACCATCAATTTGCGTCTGCAATAATTATTGTAATGTGCCATGGAAAAGAATTGGTGATGACCTCAAAATTAAATTACCGAAAAGCGTAAAAAGTATGTACAAAGATGTTATGAACAACATTAAAGAGTTATGGAATGACAAAAATTATCATGACCATACAGAATGTTTCTGCAAGCATGCACTTTCCCACACTTGTAATACGTAGTTTTACTTATAAGCGATACCTACTACACAAAAATCAAAGTTGTACAAAATTAGCATGGGTAATGAACTCAATATAAGTCAACAAAATGAAAGTTAAGTAGTTTTTTTTTCTCGTCACTGTGAATAAGTTAATGAGTCGAGCGTTATATATTTTTGTTAACGCTAGAGTACCGTAAAGTTGTATAGATTATTAAAAATCATTTGTCACAATATAACTATATTTGATGTTAATAACTATACAACTTTACGGTACTCTAGCGTTAACAAAAAATACATAACGCCTCGACTCATTAAATTATTCACAGTGACGAGAAAAAAAACTACTTAACTTTCATTTTGTTGACTTATATTGAGTTTTACCCATGCTAATTTTGTACAACTTTGATTTTTGTGTAGTAGGTATCGCTTATAAGTAAAACTACGTATTACAAGTGTGGGAAAGTGCATGCTTGCAGAAACATTCTGTATGGTCATGATAATTTTTGTCATTCCATAACTCTTTAATGTTATTCATAACATCTTTGTACATACTTTTTACGCTTTTCGGTAATTTAATTTTGAGGTCATCACCAATTTTTTTTCCATGGTACATTACAATAATTATTGCAGACGCAAATTGATGGTTCCATTCCCTGTCGATTATATTCCACGTTTGTCCATGATAGATTGCATGATATGTTGTTGGTACCCATGAGAATTTCCAATTTTCCATAACGCTTTCAGGTTCACTTTAACTGCTTGTGAGTTCCAAAAGGATGAATGGTTATCTTTTGAATTGCCGGTCATGTCGATAACAGGTTCACTAGGTACTCTGGTCAGTGGTTTACTGTTGGGGGGCTTGATAGATGTGTCCACACGTTTTTAGGTAGGCTGGTCTGCTCGATACTTCTTTCACGATCATGATTTCTCATGTTAGTTTCAAGTGAAGGTCCATTTTTGTTTCAGTTTCAAGTATTTGTTTCAGAGCATTTAAGTCGCATTCGGTTAGTGTTGAGCTTTGTTGACCTTCGTTTGGTTTTGGTAGGCGTGGCATCTTGGTAGAGGGAGGTACGTCATCCGTAATAGATATTTTCTTTGGATATTTTTTTAAATGATGACAGTTTCGAAACACAGCTTGTTTGTCTTTTTTAGATTTTAACTTCACAATCGCAACAAACTGGTCGGACTTCTTCGCTTTTTTAACTTGCACTTCTTCGACATTTACGCTCACGTTTAGAGCTGATTGTAATAGATTTGTGATTATTTCTGTTTGTTTATCGCTTGTTAGCAGGTTGGGTCATCTAGACCATGAATAACTACGTTCATTTCTCTATTTTCACGAGATTGCTTGTTCACATTTTGAACTGTAAACTCTGGAATAGGGCTTACATTAGCCGAGCACTGGACATTTGGATTTGAAGTTCTTGTCCAATTAATTTATTCAAACAAGAGTCAACTTCTGACTTCAAATGCAATAAATTGGTTTTAAAAAACTGTAAAATATGCAGTTGATTGCACTGGATAGTGTCACAAGAGTTTTGTATGCATGACAAAAACTCTGCTATGGGACAGTGGTTAAACAAGGCTAAATTGCCTTTGCTCAATTCAACTTGCCCCCGTTTCTTTACTTTTATTATTTAACATAATGGCTTTGTGACAAATGACGACTTGACACTTATTTTTGCTGATTTTGCTAATTTGACGAGCTCTTTTGTTTTCTGACCACTCTCTTTGACAGCTCACTGTGGAAACTAACAAAATTTTATTTGTACTTTAAAATCACAAAGACACACCTTTACCCAATTTTTAACCCGTACGGTTTTAGCTGCTTTTAATTTAATTTTAATGCATGTTTTAACAGGTTCCAAAGGTAGCTAAATTTGCCTACTTTAGCTGTAACTGTTAGGGAGGCAAGAGTTAAGATTACAATTGAAATGCTAAATAAGAATGAGTATATTTAAAATGATGCTATAGATGAATAATTTTAATATCTGTTTTTGGTCGTGTTATGCTTACTGCAAACTCACGATAAATAAAGTAAGTAGTAAGCCCATAATCTGCAATAAGGGTATAAAAATCATTATTAATCCATCAATCGTGCAATAAATTTGGTCAAAAGTAATTAAATTCGATGCCACGTTAACCTACAGTTCCAATAGCCGAGTAAGAAAGTGTAACCAAATCCCACGCTGAAATAGACACCGCGTTACTGTTCACTGAATCTAGTAGTAAAATGGACTCATTCACTTCTAGAGGTAAAAATCGTCGATGTTTGAACATCCAAGTTTTTAAAGTGGTCATCTAAAAAATGAAACATACTTTTAAACAGGATCAAACTTCATCAAGTACTGTTTGAATTGAATTAGGAGCCTGTCGACACCTTCAGCAGCAAACAATAAAATCGATAAGTTGGTTGTATAAAATACAAGATGCGAAATGATAATGTAAGGGTTGACTTGAAATATTCATAAAACCGTCAAAAGGTGAATAGCATCTCTGATAAGGCGGATTCCAAAAGGAAGAAAAAACAGATGGTCCAATAATTGCGTTTATTTGGGTAGACAAAGCGCATAAAGATTCGTATCGAGCAATCAGATTGGGACAATTCTGTTGTATTCCCTGATTCCTCCAATTATTCTTAGGCGTCAGCGGAACTTCAGCATCAATACAAGTCACAAAATTTTTCACCGGGAGGAAAAGCGTCATGAAAAACATCAAAATGGCAATATCAGAAAAATGACACAACAGAAACCGAAAGAAGTACGTTATAACTAAAAACCAAAAGCCAAACAAAGTCTCGTGGCCAGTTAAAGTTTTCTTCAGCAGTGTTTTTGTAAATTGGGTTGCTTAGAAAATAAAGTACTGCTTTTGTATATGATTTTAATGTGAAGTACCAGGTTTCAACGCGAATTTGTGTGTTGTGGGGTAACTCCCTGCCTACAAGTGCAGTGCTTGGCCGATGAAAATAATCGACCAAACGCCATGCACGATAGAAGGGCAAAAAGTGGGAAAAGAAATGCTTTTGATGTCACCCATGATTTTCCACTTTCAGAGTAGCTAAGGTTTTTGGTCGGCCCTGATTCGACTTAAGAAGGATTTGC
>LJIJ01002681.1:0-24632 GCA_001718145.1 Orchesella cincta
CATTCTACAAAGCGAATCAGCAATCAGCTCCACCTCATTAATGGGTTCTCGTTTGCCCCAAAGCCAACAAAGAGCCAGCCATCATCCTTCGAAATATAAACATGTTTTATTAATATTTTTCGAATGGGGGACTCGCAGCTGCAGCGGTGGGTGTGGAGTTTGTAGGGAAGGATATAAGCAAAACACGCCCCAGAGCACATTTCATGACGGAAGCTGTGCAACTTGTGCAATAACATAGAGTAGAGTGTATAGCGGCAATGGCGCGAGCATGCTGAATTGAACTACTCCGGTAGAGATGTGCAATGTGCAATGATTTAAGCGAAACATGAAAAGTCGGGGGTGAACTCGTTCTGTTTGTTTTGTGATCGATCGACACGAGAAGACTGTATCTCCGGAATTAGCGATTTCATTCGTTGGATTTACAGTTTAACGCCCTTCTGTTGCAGCTGTATGTGAAAGTAGCTGAATTTTGTAATAGGAGAAAGTTTAATTGGTACAGTTGTCGTTTCTTTCCATACAAACTCTCTGGAATATTTCTGGTAGGGTTTTTGGTTTGTATTTTTTCGATTTGTCTTTCAGATTGAGTCGAGATGAATAACTGTGCAGAAAAAGCAGAGGAAATGGGAGGTGGCCACGATGGTGAATCCATCCGACAAGCCCTGGACGATATCGATAAGTGGCAGAGAAAGCTGAATGAGCTGAGGAAGAGAAATCTAAGAAATCATCAGTTCCAGAAAGTCATCGATGACAAGTTCAGCAAGCTGCAGAACCCGTACTACGAGCGGAGGGCGGCTGTCGTTGAGAGAATTCCCAATTTTTGGAGGAACGTCATTGTTCATCACCCCAAGATCTCAAGATCGTTGATAAAGGGGGGCGGAGTGTCTCCGCTTTCTGAAAAAGCTCGAGGTAGAAGAGTTCGAGAGCGGGTTTCGGCTCAAGTTCGTCTTTGATGAGAACCCCTTCTTTGACAACGGAGAGCTTATCAAGGAGTTTTCAAATGGTGAGTTACATTTGACTACCTTGATTAAAGTGGGGTGGAGTGGGGGCATTATGAGACAAGATGAATTGACTATTTTTGCTAATGTTCTTGTATTATTTGCAGCAGGGTTCAACAATATTTGCACGGTGATTAAATGGAAGGAAAACATGGATCTCTCCAAGAAAGAGTATGACACGAAGTTCGGCATGGAGAAGGTCACGTTCTTCTCGTGGTTTGCAGACACTTGGAGTCCGACTACTTATGAGATCGCGGAGGCGTTCAAGGTGGACCTGTGGCCTGATCCGTTGCAATATTACAAGACTAGGGATGGCGATGCTTATTGTTGTAAGTTTAATCATTATCCTCACTTCGCCTATTAATCGGCTTTTTAAATCCTTCCAAAACAGGTTTCTATTCTTCTGTAGGAAAAAGCGAGAGAATGTGACTGGGAGGGCAAGTGCAGCTTTGGATGAAGAATGGCGTTGTGTAGAACTATCGTGGGGAACTATCCCACAGTAGTAAGTCTAGACGAGCTCTTCCTACTTCTATTATTAGTTGACTCTTAACCTTAAATTCATTATTACATCATGTATTTTTTAGGTATTGCGGGAGGTGGTTGGATACTTGGCTTGTAATTTGAACATTAGGAGTAGACATCAAAACAAGAAATCCCTTTTGAATTTACGGCTCGCCAACACCCACTGGCGAAACGAGATGGACTCTTCCCTAGAATTGGAGCGACTCAAAACTTGGACAAGATTGGAATTGGAGAAGGACGGCCACAATCAAAATCCCACCGATCTCGCAACCATCAAATGTGTGCCAACCTATGCGACAGATCTGCTTAATTATGAAACCAACTTGATTTTCTGTCCAACTAAAATGCTTGAGTTGTCTGGAGACGGCCGTAACCCATTTCCGCTAAATCTCTCACTATCACCGGTAAATTAGCTTGGAGAGGATGATCGAGGAAATTCGACAACACTTTTGATGATGCTGTTAGATCTTCGCGAGGGGCTGAATGTGATGAAGTGGGATAAACTTTTCCGGTGTTCTGGGAACTACCTCACGTCCCTCACTTTAATGGGCTGGTTGTGACTCTGGAAAATCTGCAAGGGATTTTAGAAAGCCCTAACCTCAAAGCCTCTCGCTGAATGGTGTCTACAACTACATGGAGGGTGAGGATTCAGACTCGATGCAGATTCTACCCCAAAGTTTTCTTCGCTTGTGCTTCCAGCTTTACGCCATGTTCGTTTCATCCATTACAAAGATGACCCAGAGAGTATTCAAAATGTCAGGTTGCGCAATTGATTTTGGTGTCGTACCGACAACAGCTGGAGACCTTGAAGATTGATGACGTCGGAACGGGCATAGCACTGGAGGCTGAGACAGACTTTGCACAGCTGAAGAGACTAACGGTTTGGAGTGTGAAAGCCTTCAAATTTCTTCTAAAACCCGAAAATTCCCAACACTTACGTCTCTCACCCTGACCACCGATAATTGTGAGCCAAGCCGGTGTAAATTTCTGCTGGAAGATCTCCGATTTCATCTTGCTCCGTTCGCGGAAAGCTGGTTGAGCTCCATCTCGCTCTCCACTTCCGCTCCCACATCACGTCCACCAGAGAAAATCGTCGCGCGAGCGGGAAGGTCTTCAAATTCGAAGGAAAGCAGTATCTCAACGAGTTCCGGTGGTCGACCGCAGGCGTAGTCTTCCAAACTGAAAACGTTCTCAATCCGGACTTCCATGGTTGTGGAGGAAGAGGAGTCTGTCAAGAGATGCTCAGATGTGTTCCCAGCTTGGAGATATTCAACTTGATCTTGATGACTTCTGGATTCCGGTTAAGCGAGGCAGCACGGGAAAGAGGTCGACAGGCTTTCCGGAGAGTGGTTGGATGGCAGTGGAACGGGTGCCCCAAAATGAGAAAGATCACCTTGTGGGAAGGTTCTGAGAAAGTCATTCTCACGGAGCATTTTAAGGAACATTGAATTTCGGGATGGGGATTTTTTAAATTAAATGTAAAAGCATAATGTTGAGTATGAAAAAAAGATTTCGGAATTAAATTTAAATACTATGTAGCTCATCTGGATTAAGTTATTTCTACACTTGCTAAAGTGACATGTAGTAAAGTACAAAGTTGAATACTTTCATGGTTTAACGGTAGTCTAATGCATAAAGGGCAAGTGCAACCATCTGGTAAGGGCGCCAAAATTATGAAGCATTCCCTGTGGACTGGATAGGATAATATTCTTCAATTCTCCGTCCGTTAATTTTTCATCACAACGAACATATTTCTTTTTAAAGCTTTCAACCAGTTTGTACTTTAACACGTTCCTGTACAGGCTTCACCTCGAATTTCAACTCTAAAATTGGTGAGTTTCGACCAAACCTTCGATTTTTACAAAAAAAAATGGTTTTAATCATTTTTCAATCTTCTCCTTTCAGTTGACAGTTTCTTGTGTCGTGAGGGCCACCTTGTTCCTGTTTCAAGGTGAAATATAGAAGGCGAGCGAGAAAAAATAAAGTTTGGAATAAGAACTATATGGTTATATCGCAGGTTCATTGTTTATCTTCCAGGTGCCAAAATGAGTAGCAGCGGTCCCCGTCCCCGTAAAATGAAGGTTGTGGAGGAAGTTCTAGAAGTCAAGGAGGTGGATGCGACTCGGATTGCCCTCTCCGATATAAATAAGTTGCAGAAGGACCTGGATGCTTTGAAGGAAGCGGAGTTGAAGGAGATCCACCAAGCTAAGAAGATCATCAATGATAAGTTCAACGGGCTCCGGAAGCCGTATTATGAGCAGCGAGCTGCTGTCGTCGAGAGGAATTCCCAATTTCTGGGGAAACGTCATCGTTCATCACCCCAAGATCTCAAGCTCGTTGATGAGGGGAGGTGGTGCCTACGCTTTCTGAAAATTGAGGTGAGGAGTTCGAGAGTGGCTTTCGAAAATTCGTCTTCGATGAGAATCCCTTCTTTGACAACGGAGAGCTTATCAAGAGTTGCAGGTTGGATTAATGGTGAGATTTATCGATGAATTTTTTTTTTTGAATTTATAATTTTCGCAATTTTTTTATCATTTGCAGCGTTGCCAAGAGTAGTTGCACGTGATTAAGGGAAGGAAAATATGGATCCCCCAAGAAACAGATGACTTAAAGCTCGGAAGCCGAAGAAGACGTTCTTTGGTTTTCAGACACTGAGGATCCGACTACTGATGATATCGCGGAAGGCGTTCAAGATTGACTTGTGGCCTAATCCGTTACAATATTACAAGACTGATGATGACGATGCCTCATTGTTGTAAGTTTGATCATTATCCTCCCCAACTTATCCGCCTTTTAACTCTTTCAAAAGTGTCGTTTTTTTTTTTACTGTTTTTAGGACTGAGCAGGGAAGAGGTTGGGGGTAAAAGCAGCTTGGAAGAGAAGGGCACGTGGGTGGTGCAGAACTATCGTGGGAAAATGTGCCATCAGTAGTAAGTGCAGATAATTCGGCCCATTTTTATTGTGAATTGACTTACATTTAGTCGTTAAACTCACAATAGTATTATTTATTTATCAGATATTGAGGCAGATAGTTGAAACTTGGTTCGGAGCGATGGTTAACTATCAAATCACGAAATCACTTTTGAATTTACGGCTCGCCAACTCCACTGGAAAAACGAGATGGACTCTTGCCTGGAATTTAGCGACTGAAAACCTGGAAAAGATTGGAATTGGAGGAGGATTCATATGATAATAGTCCCACCAGTCTTAAAACATTGAATGTGTGCCAATATATCTGAATAATATGTATCAGGTTGGAACGATATTAGTTTTCTGTCCAACTGCAGTTGAGGAGTTGCGAGGGACGGTCGTAACCCATTTCCCGCTAAATCCCTCACCGTCTCCGCTCAAGTGGTCACTAGAGACGATCCAAATCTGCAGGGTGTACTTGAGGATATGGTGCTAAACCTGGATGGAGGGCTGATAGTAATGGAGCTGGACAAACTTTTTGCTGTTCTGGAAATACCTTACGTCCCTCTTTCTAATCGGACTGACTTTGGATCTGGAAACTCTGCAAGGGATTCTGAAAAATACCCCTCATCTCAAAGCCCTTTCGCTGAATGATGTCACCGTCCAGATGGATGAGAATGCTGAAGATGATGAGAGTGATGAAGATGTCTATGAAGACTCTGATTCCGGCTCCGACTCTTCGCCAATGCGTTCTCCGCTTGCGCTTCCAGAGAATGAGGATTCCGATGACGATTCCGACTCCGATGAAGATTCTGTGCCAATGTTTTGTCCGGTTGCGCTTCCAGCTCTACGCCATATTCGTTTCATCCATTCCACAGACTACCCAGATAGTACTGCAACTGTCAGGTTGCGCAATTGGATTTTGGTGTCGTACCGACAACAGCTGGAGACTTTGAAGATTGATGACATCGGAAAGGGCATGGTATTGGGAACAGCTAAGACAAACTTTGCACAACTGAAGAGAATAACGGTTTGGAGTGTCAAAGCTTCACGTTTCTTCTAAAACACGAAAAATTTCTAGGCTGACGTCTCTCACGCTGACCACCAGTGAGCGTGAGCCAAGCCGCTGTAACTTTCTGCTGGAAGATCTCCGGTTCATCTTGCTCCGTTCGCCGGAAAGCTGGTTGAGCTCCATCTCGGTCTCCACTTCCGCTCCCACATCACGTCCACCAGAGAAAATCGTCGCGCGAGCGGGAAGGTCTTCAAATTCGAAGAAAGCAGTATCTCAACGAGTTCCGGTGGTCGACCGCAGGCGTAGTCTTCTCCAATTTGAAAACTTTCTCAATCCGGACTTCCATGGTTGTGGAGGAAGAGGAATCCGTCAGAGATGCTCAGATGTGTTCCCAACTTGGAGATATTCAACTTGATTTTGGATCCGGAGAGTGCCCTGGAACAAGAGCAGCAGCTTTTTCGGAGAGTGGTTGAATGGGAGTGGGACCAATGTCCCAAAATGAGAAAGATCACTTTATGGGAGGATTTGGAGGAAATCATTCTCACGGAGCATTTTAAGGAGCATTGACATGTTTGGATTTCGGGATGGATTGTGTTTTCTTAAATTTAAATGTGAAAGCTTAGATGTTGAGTAGAAAATAAAGTTTCAGAATTATAAATAAATACTATGTAGCTCATCTGGATTATGTTATTTCAACACTTGCTAAATTGACATGACAAAAGCAAATCCGGCGAGGTTTACATGACGCGAAGCATTTCGGGAATGTTATAGCAAATCATAAGTTATTAAAAATAGCATTTCTCACTAAACTCAGCTTTAAATTATAGCCTACGATAAATCCTCATAAATTTTAATCCATTGATTTGCCAATTGGTTAGACTTGCCTGCAATGCTTCTAAAATATTATACATATCATGTACTAAAACTGTGACAACAAATACAAAGCTTCCAATAACAATCAATTTCTGAGACGAACCCTTTTCCAATTAAAAAAATAATCAATTGATCCAGAGAAAAAGCAAATTGAACAATAATTGTGAACAAGGAAAAGGTATAAATTCTTGTCTGCCATGTGCCATCCTAGCGGCTAGGCTAGGACATAGCCTGAACTTGATTTCATGCACAAAACTTGATGACTGTTTAACAGTCACTGTATATCAGGCAAAAGTTCGAATGCTGGGAATCGAACCCAGCCTTAAAGGCTTAACGCGCCCCTGTCATACCTCTAGACCAAAACATCCCTTTTGCCTGACATGACTCAGTTATCTACTATCATCACAGCAGATAACATTTTTCTGCTCAACGTTTAATCAGAAAAGATGAATTTTTTGCATAGATATGCGCTTAAAATCAATCAAATTTTTATAAATAAAATAATCTCAATGATCTCGATGATCTCGTCTTTTCATGTAATTAAGCTGAACCAAAGTCAATGATACGTCAAATTCAGTTGAAACCTTTTCGAATGAATAAATTCAACACATCCTAAAAATAGGGGAGTAACTTGAATATTCATGTGAGGTAATGTAACGTACGAGCAAAAGGGTTTATTGGAAAGTGTAAAAGTAAAGGATGCTCACTTGACCTAGATTGCGGGTTATTATTATTACAAGAGCAAGAAAAAAGAAAGACCGGCCACTGATTCAGCTTGTTTGCCCTCGCTTATGTTTCCGCAGCTATCCAACAGCTAAACAGCTCACAAAATATACGCTATTATTATATGGATAGATGCCGATAGATAGGCCGACATATATACATGCTATATTTCATCCTTTCTTATATTAGATCGTATTCACCACACAAAACTCATTCACTCTATGTCAACTTGTGTACTTACTTACTGTTTAGAGTCAGTTAGATAGATAGATGGAACATGGAACATCATTCCGTTTGTGAAACCGTTCCAGGTTTGGGTATTCAGCCAAGTAGTCCTTGTAGATATGTTGGTATCTCAAATTACATTGAATCAAATTGTTGACATGTTGACATGACATGTACGAATTCCTCTCGCTTGGTTATTAGCAGCACTTCCAATGGACATGCCAGACCAATGCAGCTCAGTGCGAACATGATGTGAGTAAACCCACAAAGAATCGAATGGGTTTCTTCTCGAGGTTTAAAGTCAACATCGAATATTTCTTGCTTTCCGTTTTCAGGCTTCGCTGAAATGTAGCCGATAGCGTAGAATAAAGGGATAGCTCCAATGATTTACATATAAATGGTTAAGCACCAAGTAGAGAAAATGCTGTAGAAGTTTGCATCAGAGTCAGTTGCTTCTTTTGGTCGTCGTAGGAAATGTGAACTAAAAGGGAATATTGCATGAGAGCCATACGCCATTTCAGGACGCGGAGAAATGTGGTGGATATCATTCTAAAGGGAAATGAGTACAGTTTTCTAGAGAATTCTTGAGGATAAATAGGGCTCCATATTTAGATTGTGTAGACGTTTTTAAATCTATAAATTATTTTTAATGAATGGCCATGTATTTATTTTGATTTGAGCCAATTTATTTTTGGCAATTGGTCAAAATTTATTCATTTCATTTCAACTGATATATTCAATAATATTTTTTTATTTATTGTCATGAAACTGGCAACATCATGCTCCAATATTAGTTGCCTTGATATTTTTGGCTCATTTTTCTATGCACACGTGTGAACTGAACTCTGACTTGCTTTAAGGTAATGTGTGCATTATTCAAAACCCATATTATTTTCAGTGATTGGCATTTATGGAAGTTCAAACATCCGTGTCAAATAAATGCACAAATATTGATCATCAGTAAGACCTGTATGATTTTATTGAATCGCCCCAGTTACTTTGCAACAATTTTATTCGACATAAAATATTGTTATGCCTTGTCTAACAACTAATTTATTATAAGCTAAAATATTTCACATTAATTTCACAGCAATTTTAAAATGAAATATGAGGAAGCCAAATTCAGAGATATTGAAATGGAAGTATTTCCCAAATTTGTAAACTACTTTTTAAAGAAGCTTTTCGGTTTCGCCAAGCGCATTGAATAATTTTTGCACTCCGTAGCTCCCGTTGCTCCTGAAACGTCGAAGAGATCATTTCATGCCTACAATCCTTCTCATTTTTCATTTCATTTTGGTACTGGCTGAAACATTCTGGAGCGATAACACCTTTGCGAAAGTATAAGCAGAAAATAGCAGCATCCAACACGTCAGCACAATGGACCAGATTGCCTATTTAAACATTATTTTATGTTATGAAACTGTACCTATTTCTTTAATGTAAAAATGCAACAAATAGATTAGTTGTCACCTCGGTAAATGGGTATATTCATGAGGCTAATTGCGCATCGATTGGGCTTTGAAACTTGCAAAGGTGGTTCAAATCTCTCAAGAAGGTCTGACAAATAGTTCCGTTCAACAAATTGGAAGTTGCCTGTGTCAAACTGAGACCAAACGTTATAAAACATTTCCAAGTGTTGATCATCGAGATCGCATTCATTAAGTTTTATAGCTCGTGAGTAGCTTTCCAGTATTATGGCTGTGAATAAGTTTACTAGTATCACGTAGGTAATAAATACAAACGATAGTACAAAAATAATAGCTACACTATCGTTCCCACAGACTCCTGATGTATTCTCATTGCTATAATTACAAGACTCTTCAATTGATAGATCTATAATTAGATTGTCCCATCCTGAAATTTGGAAAAAAATTGCTTATATGGAACTTTCTTTAATTGAACGATTATAATTTAGACTCTCTTGTACTTACTAGCAGAAGTAATCAATGGGAAAAGTGAAATAAATGCCCTCTCCAGCGTGAGAAAAACTAACTGGTTATACCATTTTCCGAATTCTTTAAAAAGTTCCATTCCCAGTAAGGCATAAACGTAGACAACCAAAAGTAGGAGTAAACAAAGGTTGAAAAACTCTGGAAGCGAGATGTGGATAGCAAATAAAAGTTGTCGAAGCCCATCAGCAGCTTTGACATGACGAAGATATCTAGAAACCCAAGCAAACCTCACTAAACGGAGTAAAACCCGGGCGAAATCGGGAGCAAAGAAGTTTCAGGGATACGTCCGTCCACAGGATATTCAAATATTGAAAGCACACTCCGTAAACAACTCAAACATGTTGGGAGGTCCTGAAAAACTCGCTTTTGAATGCAAACATGTTGAGAGACATTCGCTTGCAAAAACTGCCGTACTCACTCCATTCAAGACGGACAATGCACTGATGTGTGGCTACAAATTCACAAATAATTTTATATATTTTAGCACGTAACTGTAAAATAAATTTATAAATGTTTCATCTTAAAGCTTAGTTTACCACATTGGTGCTTCCTTGTTCCATTGTCAGTAAAACCATGTTAAGTAAAAGATTTACAACAATAACTATTCCAAAGTATTTTGACGTTACAATTCCCAAAATACGTTTCTGAGACATGTGCTACGAAATGCAACGGAAAAATAATTTGAAATTCCAATAACAGAAATTTTTGTAAAGTAACCTTTTTGTAAATTCTTACCGTCTGTGATTCATCGCTACAAAATTTCATTTTCAATTTATCCAGCATATATTTCCTTGCTTTGAGGTATCCATTTTCCCGTCCACTCTTTCTATCATCCACTTTCATATGTTCTTTCTCCATATTGAGTGCATCAACGAGTACACCCGTAAAAAGATTAAATGCAAAAAAGGAACCAAAAAGAATGACTACCACAAAGTAGCCGGAAAGCCAAAAGCTTTTCTCAAATCTAGGGTGTTCATCGATTTCTCCTGAGCTAGTTACCCACCAGAACGTATAGTCCCATCCCTTGAATGTGATTATTTCAAGAATCCGGAAGTAGGCACTTCCAACGTTGTCAAAATTACGTAAAGGGTTTTCTCTCCAAGTAGCGTTACGATCCAAACAATCCTTTTTGTTGCGGACGTCTTCAGAAGAAGTTCTGCAATAGTGGAATCTGCCATTGAAAAGTTGAAAACCGATAATCGCAAACACGAGCCAGATCAGTAGACACATTATCATTATTCCAAAGATTTTTGGCAGTGCTCTGCCTAACGAATTGAATATAACCCGCGTTCCTTCAAAGTTTGAAAAGAGTCGAAACACCCTCATTGAACGAAAAAATCCGACACTACTGATTCCAACCAGGGTTCCAATAACATTTAAAATGCCACCCCACAAGATTATAAAATCCAGACAGTTCCATTTGATTTTTATGTAAGCTGAGAATCCCATCCCAACAATTTTTATAGCAGCTCCACCGCCATAAAGTAACAATGATATGTTATCTGCAACGTTTAGAACAAATTGCAATAGAGGCCTGATTTCAAATGTTCATCCCGCAACGACAGGCAAATAGTAGCGATTATTGTATTCCCAATGTTGAAATATTTGAACCACTTGCTGTTCATTATGGGTGTCAATATTTTACGCAACTTGGAACATTCACAGAAACTTTTCTCAGTAAACATTGACTCGAATTCAATATTTTGCTTTTCTTGAGCTGCAGAATCTGGTAGAGCTTTTTGTGGTAAACATGTTCCAAATTTGACTTTCATCCACATTCCTAGCCTTTTAAAACGGTTGAAAGCTATTGCAAGTTTGCTCATGTCAGATTTTCCGTATTGCCTCTCATATGAGACAAATTTCCTGCAGCGAATCTTTGAAGAAACATGACTAGAAGGAGGTTGAGAACAACCATATCAAGCACAATGATAGAGGAAATAAAAAATGGGATACAGGTCCATCCATAATCATCCAGGCACTCCGACATTGAATCCTGCCATTGGCCACACAGTAAGCGAAACATGGTGATAAATGAGTGCCCAAAATCTCTAAAATGCCAGTGCGAGTTGTAACGAGGTGTTTCTAAAAAAACGAAATTTCTGATTGAATTATTTTTTACAATGGAAAATGTTCAATATCAAAAACTTTACCAATCTTGCCACCAAACAAGTGAACCCCCGCAACACAAAGTATGTAGAATAAGCCAATTGCCACAATTGTCATGTCACTAACTTTGCCCATCGCGCTGAATATTCCATTTAACATGAAGTCCAAGGTCGGCCAAATTCTTGTCACTTGAAATATTCGAAGCTGTCAACCAAAAATTGTTACAATCTAAACTATTTTCGAATTACTATTTTTAATATCTTCCTTACTGAGAGTAGACTAAGTAGCGTCTTCATCCAGCGAGTATTGTACTCAAATTTAGATTCAACGAGAAATAAAATTGTTTGCCAAAAATCGAATATGTTCCATTTTTCCTTAAAATAGGATTTTGGGCCACATGCTAAGAATTTCAAAAGGCACTCCATTGCAAACATGGCTCCAAAAACCTGTAAGAAAAGGTTTTAGCGCTAATTTTTTAACAATTTCGTTTTTTCATAATCTTCAAACCTGAGATCCTGACACCAGAATCATTTGCAGTTGTTGATTTTCTTCAACTCCAAAACGATCCATTGAAAGGAGTATTAAATTGGCAATGGTAGCGAATGCCATTATCAACTCCGTAAATGGATCGAATGCAATAACATTTATCAAGTTTATAAATCTTGTCCAAATATTTTTGATTGGATTTTTGCAACTTGAATCTAAATATCAAATTTAATAGGCACGATTTATAAATGATTATTAAAAACTGAACTATTTTTTAATATTATCCAGATGTTTGATAAACATGTCAAAACCTTCATTAATATTATCATTGTGGTTGCTTTCATTTGTTTCTTTGAGATCACCACAATCGGAAGCAGAAATATTGCTTCTGCTACGTTTGTATTCGCCACTGTCTAGTTTTTTAGCCGTTTTCAAATCTTGCTGAAGATCATCGCACGACTAGGAAACAACGGCTAAAATAATGTTGAGTGTGTAGAATGAACCAAGGAAAAGTGTTACAATGAAGTAAGGAACATGCCACCATGCCAGGCCACCCATTTCTACTATCTAGAAGAAGAAAAGCTTTCTATATACGTCATGCTTATAACCATTCGAAATTTTTCCTCAATTCTACATGATTCTCTTCCACAGCTTAGTGCATCTAAGAAGGGAATTATCTTTGGTGCCCGGAGAGTTCAGACAAGTGTATAGTGGTTATAGAGTAGTTTAGCATGTTGAACGGTTGAACACGATGCTGTATTTAGGTTTCTGTAAAATTCAACTTAGAAATTTTCACTCACGATTATTAATATTGCATACTCCAAAGTTGCATTTTACAGAAAACAAAATACAGCATGACGTACCATGTAAAGCTACCCTAAAACCACTATTTCACTTGTTTTAACACTCCGGGTATAAAAAATAATTCCCTTGCAAGTTACCTTAATTTAATTTATTTACCTGCTCATAAATGTTATCCCAAGAATCTTGTAACATTATAAGAATTGTCGACTTAAGAGCCCATCCTACTGAGCTGTACAATTCATCATTCTGGTCATGAATTTGTAGGCACGTGTGGTTTACTGAACATTGCCTAAAACAAACGGCCTGGTTTTTAATACACTTCGAGCTAAAAAAAAAGTATGTGTAAAATAACTGTCTAGCTGTTTCACAACTATCATTCTAAAAAACTTACAAAAAGTGAAGCCTAGTATGATTTCCACATTTGGTAAAACCATCTGCATCAACTTCCCAATACGAGCTATTTGAGACACAGGCATGCCAGTTCAGGTCACGATTTTTACCAACAGAGCCATCCTCAGGGAATTCACGGACGCATTTTTGAGTGGAAATGTCCATAAAAAGGTGATAGCCTACCAGAGCAAATATCCACGTTGTAAACATTGTCCACAAAAACATATCACGGAGATCACCACCAGTTTTTAATACGGCTTTCATCATTGACTTCAAACCTGGAATGAATTTGGTTTTAGATAAACAAGTGATATTAGCATACTGAACTAAACATAATAAAAGTATTACTTGGAATGAGAGCCGCAATTTTCAATGAACGAAGTCCACAAAGAAAATGATGCCTTCCGATGAATGGAACGTAGTATGGCACAACAAGTAGCAAGTCCACAATGCCCCAGCCATCTCTCAAGAATGTAAACTGGTCGAACAAAAGTCCTTTTGCGATCACATTGGTCACAAAGTCAAGTGTGTAGATTGCCCCGAAAATGTAGAATACTCTGAATTGGGAAAACTTAAAATAAACAGACTACTTATCCAAAATATAACCTCATGTAGGTACTCACATCGGTTGATTATCATTGTAAGGCTGTATCAGAAGACAGCAGTCCAAGAAAGCTGTCACTATCATGAACCAACGGTACAGCCAATGATGGAGCACAGAAATACATTTCCTTCTCACTGGATTTAACGGGCTAAATATGTTGAGTGAATTTTGTGCACTGAAGCGATGAATTAACTTTTTCTCTGTGACTATCACGAACGTCTAGAATTGGTAGATAAAAAGTTAATGTAGATGCGGTAGGTGAGTAGGAGATTTAGTTAACATGCAATATTACCTCTGCTTTTGCATAGAATGGGTCCAAATCCTCAAGTGGAACATTTAGCAATTGTGGTGGAAAAAATAACCTCAAGTAAGCTGGGAGATAGCTGCCGCTTCTTAAGCGAGGATCTGGATGACTTGATACAACGGTTTCTTGGATCCGATTTATTGGAAACTAAAACAACAGTTGTTACGAAAGCATGCAATTATTTGTTACAATCAATTTCAAATATGATTATTTACCGTTTTTCCTCTTTTGTTTCTTTGCCATCGCCGCTCTCGATTAGTTTTGAGAGAATCGGTGGTTAACGGCGTAGGTTGTATGTTCAGGTTCCACATTTTCACTATGAAATAATGTAAAAGTTTGCACAGTGGTGGTGAAAATTCAACTGTATGGCTGAAACTTTGTGTTGGTCTTTTCATCAAGAAAGCTGAACGATGACTGATGCAACATGTAAATTCAAAGGGCGTATTTAAAAACAAATGTGGTGTTTTAATGGGCTCATGTTGAAAGTCCCGTGTGTCCCAAAATCGCGTGCTCAAATACATTTGTAACCAAAAGTGTAAGGGTGTGGGCCACAATATGGCATTACAATATATATTCCTACTTGATCGTGCTAAAGCAACATTTCAAATGCTCAAAAAGTATTTCTTGGTGATATGCAATGCAACATCGTTTTGTTGATAGAAAAGTTACATATTTCCGTCAACTTAACTAATGGTAGAGCTTGTGTTTACTTACCCAACCTTTTTTATGATTCATATTTAGGTCGAAGACAATTTGCGGCTTTGTAAGATTTTAATTTTGCTCATGATTTTGTTTAAACAAAATTCGAGTTATCAAACCGTATCACGAAACGAAGGGGAAATGTTTATTACATCTTCGGCAACTTTTGCTTAACATTGCATTTCAGTGTCTATCAATTGGAACCTCCTTTCTTTCAGACGACGTTCTTCCACTTTCAAAAGGTTCAAACACCACAGAATGTTTGCCTGAAACTTTTTTGTGTTTGATACGCTTCCATGTAGATATTATACCGATTACTATCCACCTTGACAAGATGCCTCCTGGCAAGATTGTAAAATGGCAATAGAAACAAATCTCGTTAAATATCCCGACAGGATGTCAAGTCACAGAAATTAAAAACTTAAGTACGTAAATAATTATATTTTTATTTTTAATAAAATTACCTTGACTAAGCATCACATTCTAAACGAATTTTGATGATCTGCATGTCGAATAACATGAGCTGGGGTTAAAAATTTGGTTTGGAATTTGAATTTTTTAACCGATAAATAACCAAATAATCTTATAATTTAAACTTTTGAATAACATTCTGACAATTTGCAAAATCTTGTCAGAACGTCATCTTGTCAATGTGACTGCGTACCATTATATCCATTTCTTCAAATGTAAACGTAATCATACATGAATATATAATATGTGAAGCATTGCAACAAGTACAAGTCAAATATCGTTATTAAATTTTCAAGCAGCTCATTTCATGCACGCGAACTTGAGATTAGTAGTCCCTAGCTGGGGAAAGTCATTTGCATTTTCTTTTATGACAGCTATGTTTATGCTATATTTCTATGGGAAATAATTTAATAGGTGAAAGAGGCGTATATCAAAGGAATTTGTTGGAGTGGCCTTTGAAGCTTGTTCTCCTTTTCGTGCAGTGACTTTCCGAAATGAAAGATATTGTAAACCTTGCAAACATAGGGAGAAAACTCAAGTTTGTTGCGTAGACATTAAATATGTATGAGAATGAGTCTTGATTTTCAATGTCAATGACACTTATTAAAGCACATCCAGACTTCACAAAAGTACTTACAAAGGCAAAGTTTATCCGGGCAACCTTGAACTCCAGTTCCATATGAGATTTTACACTTGTGAAAAGCGGTATTCTTTCACTGTTTGTGATGCTGCTTTCCCCATGGTGGCCTTTCATAAATCAAATGTTGAAACATTGCGTGCGGACGTGAAAGTGTTGCTGCCTGTTTGAATATTTTGCGAGTGAAATGTTCAAACTTTCAATGAGCTCAAAGGTCACTTTCACACTAATAAAAACCGCAAAAATCGTACGCACGAAAACATTTTGCTCGCCATTTAATGAAGTTGCCTTTCCACTGTCTGCGTAAAATTTAGGTAAGTAATCCACCATAAAAAGATTCCCAATCAAAAAGGGAAAATGTATAAATGTGTTAAGAATGCGCTTCTTGTCCCGGTCATATAAAATTATTCAGAAAAGGAAAGTTAGATGCGGAATTTGTTACAAGAGTTACGTTTGTGGTGGACAACTTCGTACCGATATGAGGCAGCACACATGTGACAAGTCTTTCCACTCTTTCATTAGTGAAAAATTGTTTCCTGTCAGATACGTTGCTTTCGTATTGGGATAGGATCAACAGACGAACGAGGGATTTTTGCGGGCATTGTGTATAGCAAAGAATTAGCAGCCAGCCAAGCATTGGTCAAACAATTCTGATTTACACGGAAAAACGGAATCTTATATGATTTGGAAAATCTTTTTAACCACAGTATCACTAATTATTCCAAGGTTCACAAATTGAAAATTTAGTGAGGCATTCATGAAAAAGGTAGTTGAATATGTTCTTTTAATATTGAAAGCATAGGAATCACGTAGCCGTGTTCAGAAGGCATTGTCTCAACCTGCCCCAATTTCGAGTTTTGAGAGAAAGTCTATTCTATCTAGTGATTTTTATGTACATCATGTTGATGTTTATAGTCATAAGTATTTTTGAATACAGGCGATTCAGTTTAATCAAAAGTAACTTTTAATTTTATATTAGTCCTTAGACTTAATTTAAATCTGTAGTCGTTGACGCGTGAAAAAGTGACTTACATGAAGTCCAATGAAATAGTTTTATTGTATTTGTGATATCGCCGTGATATTTATGTATATAAATCCCCGTATTGAAATGCTTGACTCTAACAAGTAAGTCGTGTCCTCATATTGGCAAAACATTTGGGATCCAGGTGTTAACAACCCATATTTTAAATAATATCAGCTAAAGTTGACGGCCGCCATGGTTGCCCATACTTGCCGCAGTGCTATAATCTTAAGGTTGTAATGCATCGTCACATTTGGAAGTGTTCTACTGATGCACCAGAGAAGGTAAAAGTGTTATAAATGTTGGCAAATGAAGGAAGGCAGAAGGGAAAAAAGATAAAATAACACGAGTTGACACATATCACCGCACAGATGAGGGGAGAAGACTTCAAAGAAAGGAGCACAAATGTGTCGCCAAAAACCAGCTATCAACCGTTTTCACCTTAGATTGGTAGTCAGACATTGCTTTCTCCCAAGATTCGGAATTGGGGCAGGTTGAGACAGTATCTTAAACATGGAGTGATCACGACTACGTGACTACTATGCTTTCGATATTAAAGGGACATATTCAGCTACATCTGACTGCTAATTTTCTACTACAAACAGAACGTAAATTTCTCGTTTGTTCACCCTTTCCCAATATGAGCGCAACGTATATGACAGGAAACAATTTTTCGCGAATGAAACTGGG
The DNA here is from genome assembly GCA_001718145.1 of Orchesella cincta. NCBI lineage: Eukaryota > Metazoa > Arthropoda > Collembola > Entomobryomorpha > Orchesellidae > Orchesella > Orchesella cincta. Next base: position 17,425 of record LJIJ01002681.1, read on the forward strand.
AAATGACTTCTCAGCTGTGTGCTGCCTCATATGGTTACGGAGTTGTCCACCCCAAATATAACGCTTGTAACAAATTTCGCTCTTGAACTTTCCCTTCCTGAATAATTTGGTCAGACGGGGAGAAACTTTCAATCTCAAAAACAAAGAAGCACACTTAACACATATACTTCTACCGGGACATGTTGGAAATTTCATAAATGTGGGTTGCTAACCTAGGCTTGTAAAATATCAAAAGACATTCGGTAGAATGAAAAGACAGCTTGATGGAATGGAAAGCAAAATGTTTTCGATCGTACGACTTGCCATAAATTCTGTAACTGTGAGGCTATGTTACTTGTTTGGTAGTGAAAGTGACCTTTGAGCTCGTTGAAAGTTTGAACATTTCACTCACAAAACATCCAAATAGGCAGCAACACTTTCACTTCCTTACGCAGTCTACCAACATGCCATTTCTGACAACAATGGGAAAAGCAGCCTTACAAACAGTGAACAAATATGGCTTTTCATTAGTGTGAGATTTCAAGAGAGCTGGAAGTCAAACTTTGCCGCAACTTGAGCACAGACTAGTACTTTTGATCATGCAGAGGCCGTATGGGCTTTGAGAAGTGTCATTGACATTGAAAATTCCAACTCACTCCCGTATGTAAATTAAATCCGAATAACAAGCTTGAGACTCTTTCTTGGGTCTGCACAGTAACATGTTTCATTTCGGAAAGTCACTTAAGAAAAAGAGAATAAGTGCCAAAAGCCACACCAACAAATATAAATTACTTTTCCCAGCTTGGGATTACTAATTGTCACTTCGCGTGCATGAAATGTGCAACTTGAAATTTGTAAAGCGGTCTATTTCTCTTTTGTTGTACAATAAACCACAATGTCACACATTTTATTAGGTATTCAAGTATGCCTACGCTTACATTTAAAGAAGTGGATATTATACTCACTTGGAAGTCTATAAAACACGAAGCCAACAATTCCAACCAAACGTCCTGTTGCATTTGAATTGCATTCTTTAATATGGAAGACATTATTCTGCAGGAGAAGAAGCTTCTAGTAGATTTGCACTGAAAGGCAATTATACACAAAAATAGCTGAAATGATCACCAGTTAATTTTTTTTCTGTTTTGCTTTTTTTAGAAAGTCTATGAGCAAAATTAAAATCTTACGACAACGTAAATTATCTTAAGTCTGAATATGGATTTTAATTTAAAAATTTGGGTTAACACAAAGTTTCCACTTATTTAGTTAACTTGAACATGAAGACTTTTACATCAGCGAAACATTATTACATTGCATGTCACGAAGATATGCTTTTTGATCATAAGCATTTGAAATGCAGCATTACCACCGACAGGGATATCGTATATTATTATACCATATTGTGTGGCATTATTTCTTATATTACAAATTTATTCAAGCACGCGATTTTGTGACAAACGAGAAACAAACTTTCACCACTAGCCTATTTCAGAACTAGAGTTGTTTTTAAATACGCCCTTTGAATCTGCACCAGTCATCGTTCAGCTTTCTTGATGAACAGAGCAACACAACATTTCAGCAAAATAAATGAGTGTGCATAGACACAACACTTTCACGTCGTCATGTATAAAATTTGCGATTTGTGACCGTCCATCAAGGAAAAAGCAGACTCACAAACCGTGAAGGAATATGGCTTTTCATTAGTGCAATGGGATCTCATTTTGGGCTGGAGTTCAAGGTTGCCAGGATAAACTTTGAAAAAACTGAATACGCAAGAGTACGTGTGGTTATGCAAAGGCCAGTAGTGCTGTAATAAGTAATTGGCTTTGAAAATTACTGCTTATTCTCATTAACATTCAGTGTTTATGCAAGAAACTTGAGACCCTTTCTTGTGCCTACACAAAGTTCATATAACATGTTTCATTTCGGAGAGTCAGTAAATGAAAAAAGAAAACAAGCCCCGAAAGCCAGTCTAACAAATTTATCCGAGGCAAGACTCGTTCAACTATCAAATTATTTTCAAACGAAATGCAACGTATACACATATGATTTCATACAGCACAAAGGTTTCCTCAGCTGGGGTCTACTAATCGTCAGTTTGCGTGCATGAAATGAGCAGCTTGAAAAGTTAATAACTCTGTGTTATTTTCATACTTTCCCTTTTTTATACCTACATGGAAGTGAATCAAGCCCAAACCAAACATCCTGTTGCATATGAATTGTTGCGATTTCGGGTGAAGCAAGCATTTTATTTTCACCATTTTGGAAGGCACTAAACGATTATGCAACCTATGCCAATGTACTTGAAAGCAATGCCAAAAAAATTGCTGAAGAAGTAATCAATAACTTCCAGTTGTTACGGTTTTTACTTGAATTTTATATGCGAATGCAATAATGCGTCCTGAAACCTTTTCAGTTGCTCTTTTGTGTAATTCAAACATCCAATCTAGAGAAAGAAACGTGATATAACTTCAATTTGAAATCCCTTCTACAAACGGAAATCTTCGTGGATTGGGATCTGTAAATGGAAACTGCAGAGTAAACACACATATATACAGAATGTAAATGGAATATGGTTGGTTTACGTGGTAGGAATAATAATGGAAAAAGGATACGTCTTGTATAAACAACAAGTGGGAAACTTGAGACTAGCATCATTTGCTTTACACGAAATCGAACTTTCTCTTCTTGAATATACATTCAAGTGAAATCAGTCTCCCCAACCAACGAAACAAAAGTAAGCGAAGCAAGTTGATAAAGAATAAGGTAACTGGACACCCCAAATCAAACAAAGAATTATCACCTAAATGCAGTAAAAGGAAAAAGATGTATCAAGGACACTGTAGGTAATGCAAAAAAAATCCTGCATGAAAGCAAGAGAACATGAGAACAAGATGGGAGATAGAAATGGCGAAATATTAAAAGGTTAGTATTGACCTTTCATACTAATAAAAATACAATTAGGGAGACTAAAATACAATTACTGAAATCCTTTACGTTGATATAGGAGACGTGGTCTTCAATTTAACTTTAAGTGCGAAGCTGTGTACTGAAAAAAAATCTGATTTAACAAAAGAATATGTTGCTGCTTGAATTCTCATTTACGTCACATATAGCTTGTGATATGCCATTCAAAAGCTACTGCAAAAGTAAAAGTACATGATCATCATTTTCCGGTGGTCGCTGTTACAGATTTCTACCCGAAAATCTTTTTGCATAATATAACATCAAGTGTGGATGAGATTTTATATTCCTTAACTATATACCGCAAAATGTCGTTTCCAAGCGGACCCTATCGGGTTTGAACCGCTGTGGAAGGCGACTGGGAAAAAATTTCAACAAACGAAACTTGAGTATTATAGAAAGCATACTACAACAAAGTTGTTTATCCACACTCTTCCCATTTCGAGATTACTTTGACCAAACATTTTCATACATATATTGCTAGTTACATGAAGACAAGTAAATACATACTTCATTTTCCTGCATATTTGGCCATACTCTGCTTCCAACTTCAAATGCTATATATAAAATTAACGACTCTGTTACGTATTCCTATACTTGCTGACTCCTGTCCCACACTATATTTAGTAAAAACGTGCAGAGTAAGTAATGTATGTTCAATTAGCTTTCAATATTAGCAATAACAAATGAAATATTACATTGTACTGAAGAGGAACGAAGCATGGCTTAATTTCTTGTACTACAGATCTGTTGATACAAATATATGAACACATACTACAAAATTAGTTGGATTTACTACTATACAAGTTATTCATACAAAAGATGACTTTCTTTGCATAATCAATCGTGGCAGTTTAAATATAATATATGTAATTAAATATAACAGCAGCAGCCATGAAAAAAGACCCAAACCAGTGAATCGCAAAAAGGTTGCTTTCGTCGAAAGACAAAACGGTCGCATGACAAAGAATTAAATAAATGCTTTCTCAATTAGAGTTTGCATTTCGTTGCCTCCTGTTTTGTCGGCCGCAGAAAATGTAACACTAAGTATATTATCCATTTAAAAACAGTAATACTGATATTACATATATAGATAAATATAAGTGGAGTTCGGGTCAGAACTGAATTAAGCCTTCTAAAAGCAAAATCACGGTCAAAAAGCCCCTTCATTCTGCTAATATAAACTAACTCTGACCTGTGTTTGGTTTCATGTACTCTAATGAATGAGGACTAGAAAAGTGGCAAAATGAAAGCATAACAATCATAAAGTTTATTACATTTTATAATAAAAACCAAAGCCACTTAACAATATAAGCCGATAACATAGAATTGATGACACTTGCTTCAATCCAATAAATCCAAGAATCCAATAAATTGTAATTGGCATGAACCCAATTAACAATTATGATCCACGTCATTTTCGGCGGCCGATAAAACAGGAGGCAACGAAATGCAAACTCTAATTGAGAAAGCATTTATTTAATTCTTTGTCATGCGACCGTTTTGTCTTTCGACGAAAGCAACCTTTTTGCGATTCACTGGTTTTAATTCATGAGCAAAATAAAAGTTTAAGACGCCCCAATCTATCCTCAGCTTAAATAAGAATTATAACTAAAAAGTTTGTGACAACGTGAACTTTACTATTTGTTAAGTTGACCTGAATATGTAGACTTTTACATCAACAAAATACTAATGCATTGCATGCCACCAATAAAAACATCTTCGTCTTCTGATACAGCCATATAATGATAATCAACCCATGTGAGTACCTATATAACGCTATAATTTTAATGAATTTTCTGATTTCAGTCATTTTTCGGCTAAAGAGGTGAAAGATTTATAAGTCAAGCTTTCTGAATATTCTGATTATTAATTTTTTTCCCAATTCAGAGTATTCTACATTTTTGGGGCAATCTACACACTTAACTTACTATACAACGCGTTCGCAAAGGAGCTTATATTTGCCCAGTTTACATTCTTGAGAGATGGCTGGGGCATTGTGGACTTGTTACTTCTTATACCGTATTATATTCCAAATATTGGAAGGCATCACTTTCTTTGTGGACTTCGTTCATTGAAAATTGCGGTTCTCATTCCAAGTAATGCTTTTATTATGTTTGGTTCAGTATGCTGTCACTTGTTTATCTAAAACCAAATTCCTTCCAGGTTTGAAGTCAATGGTGAAAGCCGTATTAAAAACTGGTGGTGATCTCCGGGATGTGTGTTTATGGACCCTGTTTGCAACGTGGATATTTGGTCTGGTAGGCTATCACTTTTACATGGGCGTTTCCACTCAAAAATGTAAGCGTGATTTCCCTGAGGACGGCTCTGTTGGGTAAAAATCGTGACCTGAACTGGCATTCCTGGATCTCAAATATCTCGAATTGGAAAGGTTATTCCGCGGTGTGGAAATCATTCAACGTTAGACAACTTGTAAGATTTTCAGAAAGATAATTGTGAAACAGATATATACAGTTATTTTACACATACTTTTATTAGTTCGAAGTATGGGGCCGTCCATATCAAACGTAACGCTGGTAAGGGGTGGGGGGGCTACGATTCCAAGGCTAGCGTGAGGGTTTGAAATTTTCTTAATTTGTCATACAATTTTTTTCTAACTTTAACACATGTTGAATTCATGACCACAAAAATGGATACAATGCACAAACAACTTGAAAGTCATATAGCTGATACAGAAAAACAACTTTATCAGCTTTAATATTCATGTTGACTGTAGGAATTGTATTTATACCATCTATCCAAATTTTTATAGCGTTACGTGACAGAGGGGGATGGGGGGAGGGTTCAGGGAACCGTGACACAAGCGTGACAAAGGGGGCAGGGGGTTGTTAGAATCTGAAAATGGCCGATTTTAGGGTTACGTTTGATATGGACGGCCCCTATGTTAAAAGCCAAACCGTTCGTTTAAGGCAATGTCCGGGAAACTACACGTGTTCGAATTCATGACCGGAGTGATAAATTGTACGGCACAATACGATGGGCTGTTAAGTCGACAATTTTTATAATGTTACAAGATTCTTGGGATGGCATTTATTACAAGGTGAACAATTTAAGCTAAGATATTGGCATCAAACTGAGGAAGAGAATGATTCTAAATTTAGGTAAAAATTGGAATGTTTAAGTGTAAAATATTTTTTACTCCCAGATTGTAGACATGGGTGGTCCGTGGCATGCTCCGTACTTCATTGTAACTCTTTTCCTTGGTTCATTCTACACACTTAACATTATTTTAGCCGTTGTTTCTAAGTCATGCGATGACCATCAGCAAGATTTAAAACCGGATGAATCTTTCGAACGTAGCATAAGCAATATTCCTGACTCTGATGATGGTCATATCGAAGGACCCAACGTAAACGATATTCGTGATCCCGATGAAAGCAACCATAATCAAAACAATAATGCAGGTTTTGGAATATTTATCAAACATCTGGGTAATATGGGAAAACAGTTCAGTATTTACTTATCATTTATAAATCGTGCCAATGAAATTTAATATTTAGATTCCAGTTGCAAAAATCCAATCAAAAATATTTGGACAGGATTTATGAACCTGATAAATGTTATTGCTTTCGATCCATTTACGGGTGTTGATAATGGCGTCAGCTACCATTGGCAATTTAATATTGCTATCAATGGATCATTATGGGGTCCAAGAAAATCAGCAACTGCACAATAATTCTGGTTTCAGGATCTCAGGTTTGAAAAACCAAGTCAAAATGAAATTGTTTAAAAAGTCAGCACTGAAATTCCTTCTGACAGGTTTTTGGAACTATGTTTGCGGCGGAGTGTATGCTGAAAATCTTAGCATGTGGCCCAATATCCTATTTTAAGGAAAAATGGAACATATTCGATTTTTGGCAAACAATTTTATTTCTTGTTGAATCTAAATTTGAGTACAATACTCGCTGGATGAAGACACTACTCAGCTTACGCTCAGTAAGTAAGATATTGTAAACAGTAATTACAAACAACCAGAATCTAATTATTTTTACATGTTGACAGCTTCGAATATTTCAAGTGACGAGAATTTGGCCAACTTTGGATTTCATGGTAAACGGAATATTCAGCGCGATGGGGAAAGTTAGTGGCATGACAATTGTGGCAATTGGCTTATTCTACATATTTTGTGTGGCGGGGGTTCACTTGTTTGGTAGAAAGACAGGTTAAGTTTTTTGCTATCGCACGTTTTCTATTGTAAATGGACAACTCAAACTAGGAAGATTTCGTTTTTCTTATAGTTAACC
>LJIJ01002682.1:0-24632 GCA_001718145.1 Orchesella cincta
TGACATATTGACATATTAAACATGTTTAAAGTTAGTTAAAATAATTAAAAATTCATAAAAACAACTACTCAATTCTTTTTGAAACCACTTGTTTTCATCCATTTAGCAACTTTCCATGCATTGATGCTGACTATTTGCTTCGCTTCATAAAGGAATGTTACAATTGGTATCGAAAGTAACGACAAGCAGAAGAGAACAGTACCGGTATATTCTATCCATGGAAACTGCTCTGTAACCTCCCCCAATCCAGGCCTTTACTAAATGGTCTCAATACATACGGGCTATGAATCCACTCAGACTATAGGTGCCCACAGAAAGCCATTTATTAATTGAAATTAAGAGATTTCTTCAATGTGTTGTACGTAAATATTTTTTGCACAAATAAATTAAGATAAATGTTACGCAAAAACTTGCGAATACGTTGCATGTGGTAAAAGTCGTGCTGAATTGGAAATAAAGAAGATTTCAATAAATTTGTGGTAACAATTTATATTTTATCATCATCATATTTTGATGATTACAAATGGGGCAAAAACGTGAAAGTATCGAATAAACATTAGTTTTACGCGTGTGAATCAACCAACCAGTGGTTATTGAATTTATTACTTGTGCACTAAAACGATAAAGTCCATTATTACTCGGTTGTGCATAGTTTTAACACACGAGCAGGTACAACTAATAAATAAGCCCAAAGAATGGATTATGAATTTTCGTCCCATCGCATCCGCTAACGTCGACACCTTTATTGCTAATCATTTTTACATTTGTCTCCACCACGTTTAACGCCAGCCCGAATTTTACATCTTTACGTGCACTACGTGCGTATCTTGATCTTCATCTCCGAAATGTCAGACGCCTTTAATTTCTCGTAGAGCCTTTAATAGCTTTTGTCAAATCCTATATGATTAAGCCTTCATTATTAAGATCCGAGATCTACGCCCATTGATGTGTTTCTGATTTCTGATTAGTAATGTATTAAGGATTAGGTCACCACAACATTTGAAAAGTCGCCTGAAATGGATTCTTAAATACAGTCTCGTCTCCACTTTAATCACCTAGTATTTATAACTAACATCCTAGTTTACAATTATTCACAAATGCGTTTCCGAAACCAAAATATTTTTATTTTTTAAACAAACTCAATGACTTTATTTCTTATAACTGGGAACGGGAACTAATTGATTTTTAAACAAAAGCTACAGGATTACTTTTAAGATACAAAATCGACCTACTTTACATATCTTAAACTAAATATTAACCATCACCTTCATGAATTAATTAGTGAATTACATTACTACACAAATTCATCTTACAACTACATATACATTATGGTACAATTCTCAACAATTAATTCTTAAACTGATTAAGCCACGAGTCTTCAAAGTTTGCTCCACAAGAAATTATTCCAAACTCTAGTTGATCTGAGAAATCCTGACACGAATCATGTCTCCTTCATGGGCACCAAACTGACTCTCCTCCAACAACGACATCGAAAAGTTGATTGGAGTCGCTCCCACAAGATGAGCATCCTTGGCACTGCTCACCTTCATCGAGCCACTGATTGGAAACGGCTGTAATAAGATTAAAAACAAATTAGGTCATCAAAAAATACCAATCAATTAATCAACACAGTCTAATTAAGCACGTAACTTACATATTTAGTTGTCGCAGCTAAATCTTTGATCATCATAAACTCTACGAGTAGGTTTGGGAGGGCTTGGTTCGGAATCCAAAACTTTGATGCAGATAATGAGAGGAAACCAACTGGCCGATTTAGTTGAGCGAAGAGCAGTAGTAATGGGCCGGTTTCTGAGTCGCCGAGACTAATTATCGCCGCAAACTTCACACGTGGCATTTTAGTTGCTCCAAATTTCGTCTTCCGGCTTGCTAAACTCTGCATGGAATCTAGGATCTCATCGTTGTCAAAAAACGTGAACCAGGAGTCGGTGGTGGCTGGTTCAACGGTAATATTGTGCACGGTTTCAAAATGTTGGATGATTTCCGCCCTGGAAACACTTCCGAGTCTAAATCCACAGCTTCCTGATCCAACTGCTGACACAGAGGAACTGTATCAGGACTGTTCAAAAAATCATTTAGTACGTTTTTGAATAAAATTCTGAATATTTATAAATCAGAATGACTAACTTGAAGGCGCACAAATTGGCGTGACTTGTTAACTCCCCTCGTTTGCACAAATGAGCACAGCCGTTGTCCTTGAACTTGCACTCAAAGTCATGAGTGTCCAAAATTTCTTCCAATACCCTTGAGGCGTATCTTCTTCCCCCCAAATTCGGTACTGCACTGAGGACAGCGATCTCGATTGACTTGGAAATGCAGAGGTCACAAATAATATGACCTTCGGAACACTGAAAAATCTGTCGCTCCGGAACCTCAAGGCAGATGGGGCAGAGCGCAAGTAATCCATCTGTAAAATAAACAAATTAACTGTTACCTTTTACACACAATTCAACAAAAAACAAATCAACTCACCTTAATTCTGCACGTCCACAACTGGGCAATTAGCAGAAATTTGAGAAACAGGTTTTATTCCGACCAAAAAATGATCGCTCAGGCTACAACAGCTGCGCTTCTGTTTGGCTTTAAAATTTTGAGCTCTATCAAAGCAGCTGTTTTGTCTTTCGCGCCACCAAGTCATCGAGGTAAAGATTTGATTACAGGGCATAAGTGACATTTAATGATTTTGAGATGATAGTATGGTGTTTAATTATGATAATATTTATAACAAAGTGAAGGCAGCGTGAACATTCTTAGTTTATAATGAAATTTGATTTATTAACTGATTTCATAGTCAAAAGGTAACTTCAATTCGACCACTTCAAATTTTTATCGCCTTCAGATTGATTCACTTCGTAATAAGTTAATGGAAGACGAGTCGCTCTTCATAGAACTTGATGACCTTTTGTGGCCACTTAATGTTCGCCTTTTGGAACAGACCAGCTCCACCTCGTCCTTTCCCTTGAATTTGATCAAGAACCATAGTTTACCCTTGTCAATCGCAACGCCGAGAATGTTTTCCGGCTCCGGTGCGACGTCAACTCCAGAAGCATTGGATTCTTCTTGTCCGTCGCTTCCTGAAATAAAAGAAAACAAAAGAGGAAGAGTATAAATACTTTATCATGATTGAGACCTCCACATGAAATAGAATCTCAAAATTATATTCCAGCTCACCTTTTCCTCAGAAGAAGAAGACCCTTCGTTTGCACCAGTGTTTGGAGGTTCCTGTCGCATCTCAGCCTCCGTTCCTTCTTCTTCATCTTCCTTTCGAACTCAAGGATGAGCGCAAGGTTGACATTTTCTTGGGGTTCCCAGCTGTTATCTGAATGTGGATAGCCTTTCCATTTCAGGAAGTATTCAGACTTCCCCTTGGCACCCTTCCGCTTTTTCAAAACCTTCTCCACAATGTAAAAATCATCGGAGGATGACTCCATCGTAGCGGTCACCGGTTGGAACTTCCTGTCAAATCAAATGAAATATTGTAGCTAAGTTAAATCTTTAACAAAACAAATAATACGCTTCGTACATGATAACCAACAGTTTTTAACCAAGTAATTGTTAATTAAATACCAGGAAATAACTTACAGCGTTCCAAAAAATGATGTAAAAAATGACGTCTTTTCTCTGCTGATTTTGAGTTGTTGTGACTTGTTTGGGAGTCCTCACGAAACTGTATTCCTTCCTGTGTATTTTATCCTACTTCATGAAGAAAACTCAACCTTCAATACACATCCACATAATGCACCGTACTGCCAAATACTTTTCAAAACCATTCTCCGAAGCTACCACTCTACACTACAAGCGTGAGAGCATGTAGAAGCTTTTTCCACTCATGTTTTTACAGCAAGCATGCAATTTAAAAGCAACCGACTGGGCTCAAGATTGCAGCGAAAAATTGGCAAAATAAGAACAGTCGGAGATTTTCTTGTAGGCAAACTGTGAAGAAGGTGAAGATTGTACTTTATTGTTAAACTTTACATAAAACAGTTGACACAGACTAATCATATATTTCTGAAAGCGCTTTCGTATGATGCATACAAGTTAAAGTTAATATTAGATTTAAGTAGCATTTCAAGTCTTATTCTATAATTGAAACTTTTGTGTTTCATTCATACATTAAACAGTTTCTTACAGTTAGAATAACATAACTTAACTGAAGTTTTAAAGTTACCTGTTTTATGTTAACTTTATCTAAAACAATCAACGAGGATTAATAGACGACCCTTCGACTTCCCTACCTGCAGCATCAGCGTTTCCCCACTTTGTCAACTGTTGTACTGAAGTTTTCTGCCCGAAATACTACGTACTTGCTCGTTTCGCCCAAAAATAACAAGATGGGAACTAGGGACAATGACAAATAGAGAAAGAACAAAGCTCGAATGTTACCATCAAACGAAACAGCTCTGTAATTTTCATCTTCTCCCTTTGCACTCAAGAGTTCATCGGCATACGTGCTCGCCCAGTAAATCCACTCTTTCACACTTGAATCAATCCCGATTCCAGCATCCCATGTGCTCTAATAAGAAACTCGGTCGCTGGCCAAGGAATATTTGCAAATCTCCAGTTTTCGCACAATTCCCCATACGTATCCTTGCTCATTGTGATTTGTTGGGGGAGTTTAGGATCTCTAGTTTTTGAGCCTCGTTTTAACAGAATATTAAAAAACGATCCAAGGTATCTTTTGTTTCCACATACGCAATCTCGTCTGCATTTTTCCAATAGCATCAAGGTAGTATCCCGTTGCCCCTGCATTTTGCCCATGTCTTTCGAGCTCTTGTATTTCCTTATATGACGGCTAATAAAATGTCCTGGAAGCTTGAACGTAAAATACAAAGAAAATACAAGAGCTCGAAAGACATGGCAAATGCAGGGGCAACGGGATACTACCTTGATGCTATTGGAAAATGCAGACGAGATGCGTATGTGGAAACAAAAGATACCTTGGATCGTTTTAATATTCTGTTAAAAACGAGGCTCAAAACTAGAGATCCTAAACTCCCCCAACAAATCACAATGAGCAAGGATACGTATGGGGAATTGTGCGAAAACTGGAGATTTGCAAATATTCCTTGGCCAGCGACCGAGTTTCTTATTAGAGCACATGGGATGCTGGAATCGGGATTGATTCAGGTGTGGAAAGAGTGGATTTACTGGGCGAGCACGTATGCCGATGAACTCTTGAGTGCAAAGGGAGAAGATGAAAATTACAGAGCTGTTTCGTTGAATGGTAACATTCGAGCTTTGTTCTTTCTCTATTTGTCATTGTCCCTAGTTCCCATCTTGTTATTTTGGGGCGAAACGAGCAAGTACGTAGTATTTCGGGAGAAAACTTCAGTACAACAGTTGACAAAGTGGGGAAACGCTGATGCTGAGGTAGGGAAGTCGAAGGGTCGTCTATTAATCCTCGTTGATTGTTTTAAGATAAAGTTAACATAAAACAGGTAACTTTAAAACTTCAGTTAAGTTATGTTATTCTAACTGTAAGAAACTGTTTAATGTATGAATGAAACACAAAGTTTCAATTATAGAATAAGACTTGAAATGTACTTAAATCTAATATTAACTTTAACTTGTATGCATCATACGAAGCGCTTTCAGAAATATATGATTAGTCTGTGTCAACTGTTTTATGTAAAGTTTAACAATAAAGTACAATCTTCACCTTCTTCACAGTTTGCCTACAAGAAAATCTCCGAACTGTTCTTATTTGCAATTTTTCGCTGCAATCTTGAGCCCAGTCGGTTGCTTTTAAATTGCATGCTTGCTGTAAAAACATGAGTGGAAAAGCTTCTACATGCTCTCACGCTTGTAGTGTAGAGTGTAGCTTCGAGAATGGTTTGAAAAGTATTTGCAGTACGGTGCATTATGTGGATGTGTATTGAAGGTTGAGTTTCTTCATGAAGTAGGATAAAATACACAGGAAGGAATACAGTTTCGTGAGGACTCCCAAACAAGTCACAACAACTCAAAATCAGCAGGGAAAAGAAGTCATTTTTTACATCATTTTTGGAACGCTGTAAGTTATTCCTGGTATTTATTAGCAATTACTTGGTTAAAAACTGTTGGTTATCATGTACGAAGCGTATTATTTAGTTTTTTTTAAGATTTAACTTAGCTACAATATTTCATTTGATTTCACAGGAAGTTCCAACCGGTGACCGCTACGATGGAGTCATCCTCCGATGATTTTTACATTGTGGAGAAGGTTTTGAAAAAGGCGGAAGGGTGCCAAGGGGAAGTCTGAATACTTCTGAAATGGAAAGGCTATCCACATTCAGATAACAGCTGGGAACCCAAGAAAATGTCAACCTTGCGCTCATCCTTGAGTTCGAAAGGAAGATGAAGAAGAAGGGAACGGAGGCTGAGATGCGACAGGAACCTCCAAACACTGGTGCAAACGAAGGGTCTTCTTCTTCTGAGGAAAAGGTGAGCTGTGAATATAATGTTTGAGATTCTATTTCATGTGGAGGTCTCAATCATGATAAAGTATTTATACTCTTCCTCTTTTGTTTTCTTTTATTTCAGGAAGTCGACGGACAAGAAGAATCCAATGCTTCTGGAGTTGACGTCGAACCGGAGCCGGAAAACTTTCTCGGCGTTGCGATTGACAAGGGAAAACTATGGTTCTTGATCAAATTCAAGGGAAAGGACGAGGTGGAGCTGGTCCGTTCCAAAAAGGCGAACATTAAGTGGCCACAAAAGGTCATCAAGTTCTATGAAGAGCGACTCGTCTTCCATTAACTTATACGAAGTGGAATCAATCTTGAAGGGGATAAAAATGTTTAAGTGGTCGAATTGAAGTTACCTTTTGACTATAAATCAGTTAATAAATTAAATTTCATTATAAAACTACAGAATGTTCATGTTGCCTTCACTTTGTTATAAATATTATCATAATTAAACAACATACTATCATCTCAAAATCAGGTTAGGTCACTCTATGCCCTGTAATCAAATCTCTTACCTCAATGACTTGGTGGCGCGAAAGACAAAACAGCTGCTTTGATAGAGCTCAAAATTTGTAAAGCCAAACAAAGCGCAGAGCTGTTGTAGCTTAGAGCGATCATTTTTTGGGGTCTGGAATAATTTTTGGCGAGTTGAAACCTGTTTCTCTCACCAATTTCTTTGCTAACATTGCCCAGTTGTGGACGTGCAGAATTAAGGTGAGTTGATTTGTTTTTGTTGAATTGTGTGTTAAAATGGTAACAGTTAATTTGTTTATTTTTACAGATGGACTACTTGCGCCTCTGTCCCATCTGCCTTGAGGTTCCGGAGCGACAGATTTTTCAGTGTTCCGAAGGTCATATTATTTGCGACCTCTGCATTTCCAAGGTCAACCGAGATCGCTGTCCTCAGTGCAGTACCGAATTTGGGGGGAAGAAGATACGCTCAAGGGTTTTGGAAGAAATTTTGGACACTCATGACTTTGAGTGCAAGTTCAAGGACAACGGCTGTGCTCATTTGTGCAAACGAGGGGAGTTAACAAGTCACGCCAATTCGTGCGCCTTCAAGTTAGTCATTCTGATTATTAAATATTCAGAATTTTATTCAAAAACGTACTAAATGATTTTTTTGAACAGTCCTGATACAGTTCCTCTGTGTCAGCAGTTGGGATCAGGAACCTGTGGATTTAGACTCGGAAGTGTTTCCAGGTCGGAAATCATCCAACATTTTGAAACCGTGCACAATATTACCGTTGAACCAGCAGCCACCGACTCCTGGTTCACGTTTTTTGACAACGATGAGATCCTTGATTCCATGCAGAGTTTAGCAAGCCGGAAGACGAAATTTGGAGCAACTAAAATGCACGTGTGAAGTTGCGGCGATAATTAGTCTCGGCGACTCAGAAACCGGCCCATTACTACTGCTCTTCGCTCAACTAAATCGGCCAGTTGGTTTCCTCTCATTACTCTGCATCAAAGTTTTGGATTCCGAACCACAGCCCTCCCAAACCTACTCGTAGAGTTTATGATGATCAAAGATTTAGCTGCGACAACTAAATATGTAAGTTACGTGCTTATTAGACTGTGTTGATTAATTGATTGGGATTTTGATGACCTAATTTGTTTTAATCTTATTACAGCCGTTTCCAATCAGTGGCTCGATGAAGGTGAGCAGTGCCAAGGATGCTCATCTTGTTGTGGGAGCGACTCCAATCAACTTTTCGATGTCGTTGTTGGAGGAGAGTCAGTTTGGTGCCCATGAAGGAGACATGATTCGTGTCAGGATTTCTCAGATCAACTAAAATCTGGAAGAATATTTCTTGGGTGGAGCAAACTTTGAAGATTCGTGGCTTAGTCAGTTTAGAATTAATTGTTGAGAATTGTGCCATAATATGTAGTTGTAGGATGAATTGGTGTAGCAATGTAATTAACTAATTAATTTTAAATTAATAATTTATGAAGGTGATGGTTAATATTTAGTTTAAGATATGTAAAGTGAAGTCGATTTTGTATCGTAAAAGTAATCATGTAGCTTTTGTTTAAAAATCAATTAGGTCCTGCCCCAGCTATAAGAAATAAAGTCATTGAGTTTGTTTCATGAAATAAATACGTTTTGGCTTCGGAAACGCATTTGTGAATAATTGTAAACTAGGATGTTAGTTATAAATACTAGGTGATTAAAGTGGAGACGAGACTGTATTTAAGAATCCATTTCAGGCGACTTTTCAAATGTTGTGGTGACCTAATCCTTCCTACATTAATAATCAGAAATCAGACACACATCAATGGGCGTAGATCTTAATAATGAAGGCTTAATCATATAGGATTTGAAAAGCTATTAAAGGCTCTACGAGAAATTAAAGGCGTCTGACATTTCGGAGATGAAGATCAAGATACGCACGTAGTGCACGTAAAGATGTTAAAATTCGGCTGGCGTTAAACGTGGTGGAGGCAAAATGTAAAAATGGATTAGCAATAAATGGTGTCGACGTAGCGATGCGATGGTGACGAAAATTCATAATCCATTCTTTGGGCATATTTATTAGTTGTACCTGCTCGTGTGTTAGAACTATGCACAACCGAGTAATAATGGACTTTATCGTTTTAGTGCACAAGTAATTAAATTCAATAACCCACTGGTTGGTTGATTCACACGCGTAAAACTAATGTTTATTCGATACTTTCACGTTTTTGCCCCATTTGTAATCATCAAAATATGATGATAAAATATAAATTGTTACCACAAATTTATTGAAATCTTCTTTATTTTCCAATTCGGCACGACTTTACCACATGCAACGTATTCGCAAGTTTTTGCGTAACATTTTATCTTAATTTATTTGTGCAAAAAATATTTACGTACAACACATTGAAGAAATCTCTTAATTTCAATTAATAAATGGCTTTCTGTGGGCACCTATAGTCTGAGTGGATTCATAGCCCGTATGTATTGAGACCATTTAGTAAAGGCCTGGATTGGGGAGGTTACAGAGCAGTTTCCATGGATAGAAATATACCGGTACTGTTCTCTTCTGCTTGTCGTTACTTTCGATCAATTGTAACATTCCTTTATGAAGCGAAGCAAATAGTCAGCATCAATGCATGGAAAGTTGCTAAATGGATGAAAACAAGTGGTTTCAAAAGAATTGAGTAGTTGTTTTTATGAATTTTTAATTATTTTAACTTTAACTTTAAACATGTTAATATGTCCTGTATGTCAATTCTATACTCACTCATTCGTAAATGTAATTTACCTAATATCTAACGTTAAAGTTGTCATTGTCTCATAATAATCATAATGAATGAAAAATACGATGAAATCGTTGTAAATTTTGTTCTAATAAATTATAATGAAATCTTTGTTGGTTCAATCAGCATTTTTTGCCAAACTGGTGTTTTTTTTTCTAATTTGTTTCTATTTGGCTATTTAAAAACATTTTGTTTTGCTTTGATGTATACCTATATATATCAAAATACTGGGTTTTCGGCTCTTAAACATGAGTTATCACATCACATCTTAAAACGTGTTCATATGCAAGGATGGGCAAAATAAAAGTATTTTAAATGCATTATTTAAAATAAGTATTTAAAATACTTTTATTTATTTAGTATTTTCATTTTTTTTTGAGCAGGTAATTTTATTTAAAATACTTATTTATTTGGACCATGTCACTATTTTGTATTTAAAATAGAAAATACATTTTTTCAGAATTAAAAAAAGTATGCTATACTTTACACGATTTCTGTCAGTTTTTTGCAAAAGTGTAGTAGAATAGACATATTCACTTATATTGAATACATTTTCAGAGGAAAATACTGTTGGAATTCATTAGGTCCTCTAAGTTCTTTTAGTTAAACTTTGCATTGGGACGGGACCCCCAAGCTCAGTGGGAAACTAAAGGAATTTCGTTTTAATTGTTAAATTTCGGGGATCAGTTGCTTTCAAAAAAATGAACAATTTTTATCTTCTTTTTCGAGTCTTGATTCCACTCAAAAATTGAATTATGAATTGCAATGGACTTTGATATTTACAATTATGTTAACTCCGTTTTGTTATTGTTAGTTTCGATTTTTAGTGTCGTATTTGAACCTCGTTTTAATGCCTAATTGTACTGTTTTTAATCTGCTTTTAAAAATGACCAATTAATATTTAAAATACAACTTATACATGGACATAAAATAGATTTTTCGTTTCGAATATTTTGTATTTTGGGATTTATTTAAAATAAAGTATTTTATTTGTTATTTTGAGGCGTCCTAGGCGAAAGTATTTTAAATAAATATTTATTTGCGAGGTATTGGACTATTTTGTATTTTTATTTTGTATTTTGACTTGAGTTATTTTGCCCATCCCTGTTTATATGTATAAAATGCCAGATTGGCTGAAATATTATTTCAGCCATTGTAAAGATGTCTTTGCTATTACCTAGCTTCATATAGCTCTAATGAGAATACGTTGAGAGGAGGTTAGGATAGTGACGTTTAATTAGGATTAATGGTCATGTTTTGCTTGCATATCTGACGAATAATTTAGTATTTTTTCTAGTCTTAAGAAAAAACCGGCCCTGGAAAAGTTTTGGCCACAGCCGATTAGCTTATACACAAATATTGCGACTTGCTTAGTGCCTTTAAACATTGAGGTTAAATTTTGCACTTTATATAATTAGTATCGGCCTGATTTAGCAGCTTTTTCGCATTCGTTTTACGACTACTGTGGAGCAGGGCACGTATTTCTGTCTCCTCAAAAAGTTTGCTTTCGAAACAGTAGCAACATGCTAACCACCTGGATTTTAAAACTGCTTTTTATAATTCCCATAAATTCACAGCTTTCTTTATCCTCCCCATCCAAATCACTATCAACCGTAATATCGCAATCCATTCAGAATAAAATTGAGCTTGAAGAAGCACTTTATTTTCTTAAAGATGGCATAAATAGCTCTAAACCACATAGAAGTCCCTTCCAGTTCACCCAAAGACGGTTCATCTTCTTCGTGAACCATTCCAAGAACTCCTGTAATTCTATCGCCCTTCAACCGCTACGAAAATCACCTCCTAGAAAACACCCGACACAAGCTAATCCAACTAATAAGAACATGTATTGCGACGTAAAAATCCCATGCGCTTAGCATCCACCAAGATTTTCAAATTCAAAGCACTCCCCCTCAAAATCCAACTGTCTCGTCCAAGTCTATATCGATCACATAGCGCCTCAAAAGATGGATCATTGGGATGCCAACTATTTTCTAAGGCAGAACTCGAAAAGCAAATGCAGTCCAGCAATTATCGTGCCAAACTGACAAAAATCCTCCACTTTAGTTACTTCTCGCCGTAACCTGTAACTCGCTTTCCATCTGAATGCAAAATGGACCCTTCTCTGCCATCACACTTTGGAACAACCAGTTGAATTCAAATTCAAAACTTCTTCGCCCATTGTTGGTTCGTCAGACTACGGATGTTTGCCTGATATGAATATATCGACAATATATCTAGATGCAGTAGGGGTATTTCTACGTAACTTAACTGTGTTTTGTTGGTAAAGTTATAAACGCGTGTTTGTCTTTGCCGATGATATACTTGTATTCCCAAAATCTTCTTATCTCTTTTGCGTCTCAAATGTCTTGTTGGATACAGTTTAAATTTCTGGTAGCGATGATTGATTTTGTTTTGCTGCCCAGCTTCACCAGCGTTATAGGTGGTTTCGAAAACGGTAAATGTCTACAAATGCATGAATCTATACAATAGATAAATTTGAAATGCTGGTTTCATAGAACGATTCATTAATTTATTGCCCCCATCGTAATATAGAACTTACTTCCTCGTTATATTGTTCCTTCTATTGTTTTCCATCATAGTTCGATTACGTTCGACTTGAATCTAAAACTGTCACCAATAAGATAGTGTTTCGTTTGAAAATAGATCAAAGTTAATTCCATTTGGTACCATTTGTTTGTGCTGACCAGCGACTCGCTCTTTGAACTCTAGATGCACCTGGTCTAAACCTATATAAACCCTGCCTTGATCCCCACAAGGTAAAAAACATGCATACCCTGTTGGGAAATGAAACTCTTGTTCGAGGTCTCACTCAATCACGCATAATCATTTCTATGAGCAATAAGGCATGACTAAACGAAACCCAGCAGTTGATCAACAGCTAATCTTCGTGGTTTTGATAAGATCTAATCAATGACAGATCTCAAATATCAAGTCTTTTCGACTTGCTCAAGGAAATCGTCCACAAAAATAGTAGTTTTGACCAATCCAATCAAAACCCACCTTTATAAACATCTTGAAACACAGGCCCATTCTTCATATTAGTCATTTTTTTGCTTTTCAAACTTTTGAAACCATTTTTCTCAAAATTGTTTTCCTCACCTTTAAATGAGTATAGCATATGGTTCGAACGCGGCTTGTCCACAAATTTTCACTTTAGGTCCCGTGCATTGGCACCATCTACATAACTGGACGAAGTATTTATTTTTCGTGTTGACAACACACCGTGCTTCATTAAGTGATCAAAATTAAAACTCCATTAAAATGGCCTCCGCGAATGTTGGCTAACTTGTACTGTGTGGAACTGGAAAACTTCCGACCATTTAATGACACCATTTAATATCCGTTGCGTCTTGGTACCCACAAAAGTGTTCTGCGCGGTCTTTAGGCGTTGTCCCTGCCGAACCCCAGTTCCCTGCCGAGGCGATCATCGTTTCTCTTTTCCCTCGACAGTTCCCGGCATGCCATTTTTCTCTGCATGGGCCCGTTTTACCTGACAAGCAGTTACCTGCCCAGAGCACTTCCTGCAGCGACAGTTCCACTGCGAAGGATATATTCGAAAGACGGCTTAACGGGCTATTATAATACATACTGTTTTAAGCAAGTTCAATTTTTTTTTAAAGCGTTACGCATAAAGTTATGGAACAAACTTTTGATGCCCCTTATCCTGCCTATCTGCAATTTGAGTGAATATGTGCATACCTTATATTATACACTGCCTTCTTAATAAAGGCTTCTCAGATGTTATTTCTTTGGACCATTGGCAGCGTACAAAAAGTTACATATATAAGTTGTTTTATAAAAAGACCTTATGCTGAATATATTTAAAAAAAGTTTACAGGGAAAACAAACTGTTCATAATAATAAATGACGCAATTATGTACATTGAGTTCTATAGAGGCAAAGCAAGCTTATTAAGCTTGTGTTGTAAGCGCATAAGGAATAATGTCGGGAATAATCCATTAACGATTCGAATGCAATTTGATTAAATTATTACAGATTTAGTAAAGGCTACGAAGTAATGAAGTAGGACTACTTAGTAAGTCTTTCGTATTACTTAAGTTTTATTCATAACTTTATCGTAACGGCCTATGAAACTGCTTTTAAAAATAAAAAAAAAATAGGCTATTATAATTATCCCGTTAACCGTCTTTTCGTAAATATGCTTTCGCAGTCGGAAAATGTTTTTGCACGCGAATATACGCTGGCAGGGAAAAAACTGTCCTGCAGAGATAAGTTGCTCTGTCAGGGAAATGCTTGCAGGTAAACGCGGCATGGCAGGGAAAAATGGCATGCCGGGAACTGGTCGCAGGTAAAGATGTTGGCAGGGAAACGGACCCTCGCAGCGAACTGCGGTTCGCAGGGAAAGGGCCGGTTATCCGTTTCTGCATCACTACAATACATATTATAGTTGCTCTCACATGAATTGATCTTCATAAAATGGCGACATACTAACATAAAAAGGATGTTCATAGTCTTTGCTAGTGAGATTCTCCATTCTTTTCATTATCCGGGCCCACGCATCACATTGCTTCTTTCCTTTCTTTTCCCGGCGAGTTACCAAATCTGATCACATGCCCCAGTTCTGGAACACTCATTCGGAGTCTAAACATTTTATAGTCAAATAACGTACAAAGTCTGACATAAATACTTAATTTTATGCTTACCCAAACTTCATGTTTACACTGTATCCGACACAATCTGCTGCCAGAACTGGGGCATTTGTGATCAGATTTGAATACTCCGAGAGATAAGAAGAAGAAGCCAATGTGAATTGCGTGCCCGGATATGAAAGATTGGGATCCTCACTGCAAGCTAATAGGAACATCCTTTTTATGTTAGTATGGTCCTTTTTATTGAGATCATATTCATGTGGAGACTAACTATATATGTATTGCTAGCTGATGCCAGAAACGGTTAACCGGCCCTTTCCCTGCGAACCCAGTTCCCTGCGAGGGTCCGTTTCCCCTTAGCAACATCTTTACCTGGCCGGACCAGTTTCCCGGCATGCCATTTTCCAAACCCCTGCATGCTTCCGGTTTACCTGCAAGCAGTTTCCCTACAGAGCCAACTTATCCTGCAGGACAGTTCCCTGCCAGCGTACCTTTTCCCTGAAAACATTTTCCCTAGCGAAGCATATATTCGAAAAGACGCGGTTAACGAATAATTATAATACCTTATTTTATTAAGCAGTTCCATAGCGTTACGGCATAAAGTTATGAATAACTTAAGTAAATACGAATAACTTACTAGTAGTCTACTTCATTACTTCGTAGCGCTTTACTAAATTCTTGCTAATTAAATATCAAATTCATTCGATCGTTAATGCGATTATTCCCGACATTATTCTTATCCTTCAACACAAGCTAATAAGCTCTATAGAACTCAATGTACATAATTGCGCAATTTATTATTATGCAGTTTGTTATTCCCTGTGAAACTTTTTAAAATTCAGATTAATTCTTTATAAAACAACTTTATATATGTAAACCTTTTGTTACGCCTCCAGTCAAATGAAATTAACACTAGAACCATTAAGAAGCAGTGTACTTAATATCAGGATGCACATATTCACTCTAAATTGCGATTAGGCCGAGGATAAGGGGCATCAAAGTTTCGTTTCATAACTTTATGGCGTAACGCTATGAACTGACTTAAAGTATGTATTATAATTATCCGTAACCGTCTTTTCGAATATATGGCTTCGCAGGGAAACTGTCCTGCAGGAAAAGTGCTCTGCCAGAAGGTATACTGGCTTGCAGGTGTAAACGGGCATTCGCAGGAAAAAATGGCCATGCCGGGAGGAAACTGGTCGCAGGGAAAGAGGAAAACGGACCCTTCGCAGGGAACTTGCGTCGTTTCGCATGCGAACAACCCTTATACCCGCAGAAACACTTTTGTGTACCAAGGACGCCAACGGATATTAAATGGGGAAATGTTCATTGAATGGGTCGGAAGTTTCCAGTCACAAACAGTACAGTAGCCCAATCCATTCGGGCATTTTAGGAGTAGATTTTGATCACTTAATGAACACGGTGTGTTGGATCAACCACGAAAATACTTCGTCAGTTATGAGATGTGCCAATAGCACGGACCTAAGTAAATTTTGGGACAAGCCCGCAAACCATATTTAGCTCATTTAAAGGTGAGTGGAAACGATTTTCGAGAAAATGTTTCAAAAGTGAAAAGCAATAAAAATGCAACTAATATTCAAGAATGGCCTGTGTTTCAGATGTTTATAAAGTGGATTCCGTATTTGATTGGATTGGTCAAAACTACTATTTTGTGCGTACGATCCTTGAGAAGTCGAATAAGACTTGCCGATATTTGTAGATCTGATCATTGATATTTAGACTTATACAAACACGAGGATTTAGCTGTTGACCAGACTGCTGGTTGTTAACATATGCCTATTCATAACCATGAAATGCGCTGAATTTAGTAGCATCACATAACAACGGTTCATTTCCAACAGTACATGGTTTTTACCTTGCTGGGGATCAGCAGGGAGGTTTAAGACCGCTGCATTGCCTAGATGGTTCGGAAAGCGGAGTCGCTGGCGTCAGCACAAAAATTGAAAACGCCCAAAAGTCGATCCTCAAAAACCAACCAGTATGTACCTCAAATGCAATTACTTTAGAAATCTAACACAACGAAAACTATTTATTGGGTTGGACAAGTTTTTAGATTCAAGTCGAAGCGTATCGACTATAGATGGAAACATAGAAGGAACAATATACGAGGAGTAAAGAATTCTAATTTACGATGGGGCATAATTATTGACGAAATTTATGAATACCAGCATTTCAAATATATATCTAATTTAAAATAGATTCAGCCATTTGTTAAGACATTACGTTTCGAAACTAACCTTTACTGGTGATGCTCGCAAGCAAAACAACTAATTACATATCTTCTAAAGAAATAATTGAAACTGTATTCAACAAGACATTGAAGCCCAAAAAACAAGATAAGAAGATTTTGGAGAATAACAATATATGCATCGGCAAAGACAACCTACGCAAAGGTAATGAGCTTGTACCAACAAACAAGAATTAGTTACGTTAGGAATACGCCTACTCATTCTATGGGCAATTTTTTTTAAAATTTTTTTTTTTTTTTCCCGGCGCGGCGGGGGATTATTCATTCAGCCAAACATCCTGTGTCTGACGACAACAAATGCGAAGGAGTGTTGATTTGGATTACAACTGCGTGGTTCCAATAGTGATGGCATGATTGAGAAGCGTTTCCATTTTGCCATCTAGATGGAAAGCGATTGCTTCAGGCTACGAGAATGTATCTAAAGTGGAGCATTTTGCTCATCTGCAAGAAATTGCTGTTAAGCATTGCTCGGTTTCCTTGAAATAGTTGGCATTTCCAAATATCCATCTTTTGCACGGCGCAGGATCGATATAGACTTGGACGAGACAGTTGGATTTTTGGAGGGGAGGTGCTTTGAAATTTGAAAATCTTGGTGGATGCTAACGCATGGGAGTTACGTCGCAATACATGTTGTCATCTTCGTAAGCTCGGATTAACTTGCTGCTAGGAGGTATTTTTCTGTAGCGGTTGAGGGATAGAATTACAGGGAGTTCTTGAAATGGTTCCACGAAGAATGAACCGTCTTTGGGTGAACTGGAAGGGACTTCTATGTGGTTTAGAGCTATTTGTATGCTGCAATCTTTAAAGAAATAAAGTGCACCTTCAAGCTCAACTGTATTCTGAATGGATTGGGATATTACGGTTGATAGTGATTTGGATGGGAAGATAAAGAAGGCTGTGAATTTATGGGAATATAAAAAGCAGTTTTAAAATCCAGTGGTTAGCATGTTGCTGCTGTTTCGAAAGTTTTTGAGAGACAGAAATACGTGGCCTTCCTCAGCAGTCGTAAAACGAATGCGAAAAGCGGCTAACTCGATACTAATTATATAAAGTGCAAAATTTAACCTCAATGTTTAAAGCAAAGCAAGTCGAATATATTGTAATAAGCTAATCGACTGTGGCCAAAACTTTCCAATGCCGGTTTTTCTTAAGACTAGCAAAATACTAAATTATTCGTCAGATATGGAAGCAAAACATGCCCATTTATCCGAATTAAACTCTACTGTCCTAAGCTATCAACGTATTCTCTTAGAGCTACGTTGAAGCTAGGCAATAGCAAAGACATCATTACAATGGCTGTAATAATTTTTTTAGCAAATCTGGCTTTTATACATATGAAACCGTTTAAGATAAGATTGATAAACTCATGTTTAGAGCCGAAAACCCAGTAATATTGATATATATAGGTATATATCAAAGAAAAACAAAATGTTTTGAAATAGCCAAAGAGGAAACAATTAGAATTCATTCATTATGATTATTATAGGACAATGACAACTTTAACGTTTAGATATTAGGTAAATTACATTTAGAATGAGTGAGTATAAATTGACATATTGGACATATTAACATGTTAAAGTTAAAGCTTTCAAAATAATTAAAAATCATAAAACAACTACTCAATTCTTTTTGAACCACTTGTTTTCATCCATTTAGCAACTTTCCATGCCATTGATGCTGACTATTTGCTTCGCTTCATAAAGGATTCGTTAACCAATTTGGTATCGAAAGTAAAGACAATCGCAGAGAGAACATATACGGTATATTTCTATCCATGGAAACTGCTCTGTAACCTCCCGAATCCAGGCCTTTACTAAATATGGTCTCAATACATACGGGCTATTGAATCCAGCTCAGACTATAGGTGCCCAAGAAAGCATTTATTAATTGAAAGTTAGAATTTCTCAATGTGTTGTACGTAAATTATTTTTGCACAAATACAATTAAGATAAAATGTTTACGCAAAAACTTTGCGAATACGTTGCATTGTGGTAAAAGTTCGTGCCGAATTTGGAAATAAAGGAGTTTCAATAAATGTTTGTGGTAACATTTATATTTTATCATAATATTTGATGATTCAAAATGGGGCAAAACGGCTGAAAAGTTTATCGAATAAACATTAGTTTTACGACGTGTGGGAATCATCAAATATGATGAATAAAATGATAAATTGTTACCACAAATTTATTTGAAATCTTTCTTTATTTTCCAATTCGGCACGACTTTTACCACATGCAACGTATTCGCAAGTTTTTGCGTAACATTTTATCTTAATTTATTTGTGCAAAAAATATTTACGTACAACACATTGAAGAAATCTCTTAATTTCAATTAATAAATGGCTTTCTGTGGGCACCTATAGTCTGAGTGGATTCATAGCCCGTATGTATTGAGACCATTTAGTAAAGGCCTGGATTGGGGAGGTTACAGAGCAGTTTCCATGGATAGAAATATACCGGTACTGTTCTCTTCTGCTTGTCGTTACTTTCGATACCAATTGTAACATTCCTTTATGAAGCGAAGCAAATAGTCAGCATCAATGCATGGAAAGTTGCTAAATGGATGAAAACAAGTGGTTTCAAAAAGAATTGAGTAGTTGTTTTTATGAATTTTTAATTATTTAACTTTAACTTTAAACATGTAATATGTCCATATGTCAATTCTATACTCACTCATTCGTAAATGTAATTTACCTAATATCTAACGTTAAAGTTGTCATTGTCTCATAATAAATCATATATGAATGAATTCTAATTTGTTTCTATTTGGCTATTTCAAAACATTTTGTTTTGCTTTGATATATACCTATATATATCAAATACTGGGTTTTCGGCTCTTAAACATGAGTTATCACATCTTATCTTAAACGTGTTCATATGTATAAAAAGCCAGATTTGCTAAAAAAATTATTACAGCCATTGTAATGATGTCTTTGCTATTGCCTAGCTTCACGTAGCTCTAAGAGAATACGTTGATAGCTTAGGACAGTAGAGTTTAATTCGGATAAATGGGCATGTTTGCTTCCATATCTGACGAATAATTTAGTATTTTTTTGTAGTCTTAAGAAAAACCGGCATTGGAAAGTTTTGGCCACAGTCGATTAGCTTATTACAATATATTGCGACTTGCTTAGTGCTTTAAACATTGAGGTTAAATTTTGCACTTTATATAATTAGTATCGGCCTGCTTTAGCAGCTTTTTCGCATTCGTTTTTTACGACTACTGAGGACAGGGCACGTATTTCTGTCTCCTCAAAAAGTTTGCTTTCGAAACAGCAGCAACATGCAAACCACCTGGATTTTAAAACTGCTTTTTATAATTCCCATAAATTCACAGCCTTCTTTATCTTCCCATCCAAATCACTATCAACCGTAATATCCCAATCCATTCAGAATAAAATTGAGCTTGAAGAAGCACTTTATTTCTTTAAAGATTGCAGCATACAAATAGCTCTAAACCACATAGAAGTCCCTTCCAGTTCACCCAAAGACGGTTCATTCTTTGTGGAACCATTTCAAGAACTCCCTGTAATTCTATCCCTCAACCGCTACAGAAAATCACCTCCTAGCAACAAAGTAATCCGAGCTTACGAAGATGACAACATGTATTGCGACGTAAATCCCATGCGCTTAGCATCCACCAAGATTTTCAAATTCAAAGCCCCCCCTCCAAAATCCAACTGTCTCGTCCAAGTCTATATCGATCCTGCGCCGTGCAAAAGATGGATATTTGGGAATGCCAACTATTTTCAAGGAAACTCGAAGCAATACTTCACTGGCGACTATCTCAATCCGATATTTGACTACCGATCTGAAGACAAAAGCTCGGAAGGCTTGAGTGATTACAATCTGGCTAAATCAGGACTATTCTTTGTCCACGTTGCTAGACTTCACAACTTTCGCCTAGATCAATGGGGCGTCACGCCCCAATTTTCAAGGTAGATTATGGATGGCAACAGAGTCTACCCTTAATTGCTTATAATTTCATTCAGCCAACGAAAATATTGTATTTGGTTGAGCAAGCAGATGAATCAACCCCCAACAATGTGACACGTGGTGGACTCGTTTCCTGCTACGACTATGATGGTTGGTGGAAACGGGTGTTGAAAAACTGCGATACTTACAGCAAAAATAGTGTAGATCCTTTTGTGCGAATAATTTGCTACACTATGGAGTTTGAGAGTGCAGCTGAAATCCCTGACGTCATGAACATACCCATGTTGTTCCAGATTCCCCAACAGAAAAACCTCCAACTTGGAGGGATTTAGAGATAATGAAATGGAAATCAGGGCCATGCAGAGGTCATGGCATCCACATGGGATCCCCATCTACAAAGAAAATGCTCAAAATTGAAAAATTCTATATGCCCATCTCTGAAAATGCCAGGAATGAATGAGGATGTTGTTGCCATGGAACATCTCATTTTAAGCTTGCTTTCCCCAAATTCAACTGTATTTGGAGGGGAGACAGCTAATTTGGTGCATATCGCATCCATTTTCCCATTTGTCAGCGTCATAAAATTCGTAAATATGTACACAGAATCAGTAGGCTATGTTGGAAGCTTTCACAAGTTCACTTCATAACTTGTGCTCCGGTAGCTGAGCAAAGCTGGCTATCTCTAACCGGCTTGGTTGCAGCATTTCATGGAGATCTCTGGCTAACCCTGGGTATCGCATCTGTAGTGAGTGGACTCAGTGTCCATTTTACTACAGATATCCAATATATTACAGGGAAACGGGTGACTATCTCCCTGTATTTCATGGCGTTTGCATGGGATGTTCTGCTAGGACAGGGAAGCGCTGCTGTGGATAAAATAAAATGGATTGGGGGAACCTGGGCAATAGTAGGAGTCGTGGTGACCAACGCATATCTTGGAGAATATCAATATGCTGACAGCCCCTCTGCCAATCAAACGAATTGAAACTTTTGACGAACTGTTGCAAATAACTTTACGATGTATTCAACAACTTCTTCAAATTACCACTTCAAGATAATCGGAGATTTTTTCGAAAAAGGAGGCCTGCACTTAGCTGGTGTACCAAGGATTTAACCTTGGAATAGGATCTCTTCTTGGGAATGGCCGGAAACCTATATATTTACGCGGTTGTTTACCCGCAAGCATTTCAACATTCCTTATATGCGGCTAATAAAGATGTCCTGGAAGCTTGAACGTAAAAATACAAAGAAAATATAAGAGCTCGAAAGACATGGCAAATGCAGGGCTACGGATACTACCTTGATGCAATTGGAAGATGCAGACGAGATGCGTATGTGGAAACAAAAGATACCTTGGATCGTTTTAATATTTTAAAAAGGCTCAAACTAGAGATCCTAAACTCATCCAACAAATCACAATGAGCAAGGATACGTATGGGGAATTGTGCGAAAACTGGAGATTTGCAAATATTCCTTGGCCGCGACCGAGTTTCTTATTAGAGCACATGGGATGCTGGAATCGGGATTGATTCAGGTGTGGAAAGAGTGGATTTACTGGGCGAGCACGTATGCCGACGAATCTTGAGTGCAAAGGGAGAAGATGAAAATTACAGAGCTGTTTCGTTGAATGGTAATATTCGAGCTTTGTTCTTTCTCTATTTGTCATTGTCCCTAGTTCCCATCTTGTTTTTTGGGGCGAAACGAGCAAATACGTATTTCGGGAGAAACTCCAGTACAACAGTTGACAAAGTGGGGAAACTGATGCGGAAGCAGAGGTACGGAAGTTGAAGGTCGTCTATTAATCCTCGTTGATTGTTTTAAGATAAAGTTAAAATGAAACAGGTAACTTTAAAACTTCAGTGTCATTATGCTATTCTAAACTGTAAGAAACTGTTTAATGTACGAATGCAACACAAAATTAAATGTTTCAATTATAGAATAAAACTTGAAATGTACTTAACTCTAATATTAAGTTTAACTTGTATGCAGCACTAGAAGCGCTTTCAGAAATATATGATTAGTGTGTGTCAACTGTTTCATGTAAAGTTTAACAATAAAGTACAATCCTCACCTTCTTCACAGTTTGCTACAAGAAAATCTCCGAACTGTTTCTTATTTTGCAATTTTTCGCTGCAATCTTGAGCCGAGTTGCTTTTAAATTGCATGCTTGCTGTAAAAACATGAGTAGAAAAGCTTCTACATGCTCTCACGCTTGTAGTGTAGAGTGTAGCTTCGAGAATGGTTTGAAATGTATTTGGCATTATGTGGATGTGGAAGGTAGAGTTTTCTTCATGAAGTAGGATAGAATACACAGGAAGGAATACAGTTTCGTGAGGACTCCCAAACAAGTCACAAACAACTCAAAATCAGCAGGGAAAAAGTATTTTTTACATAATTTTTGGAACGCTGTAAGTTTTCCGGGTGTTAATTAACACTTGCTTGGTTAAAAGTTGTTGCTTATCATGTACGAAGCGTGATATTTTGTTTTGTTAAATTCAACTAAGCTACAATATTTCATTTGATTTGACAGGAAGTCCAACCGGTGACCGCTACGATGGAGTCATCCTCCGATGATTTTACATTGTGGAGAAGGTTTTGAAAAAGCGGAAGGGTGCCAAGGGGAAGACTGAATACTTCCTGAAATGGAAAGGCTACCACATTCAGATAACAGCTGGGAACCCCAAGAAAATGTCAACCTTGCGCTCATCCTTGAGTTCGAAAGGAAGATGAAGAAGAAGGGAACGGAGGCTGAGATGCGACAGGAACCTCCAAACACTGGTGCAAACGAGGGTCTTCTTCTTCTGAGGAAAGGGTGAGCTGTGAATATAATGTTTGAGATTATATTTCATGTGGAGGTCTCAATCAAGATAAGTTATACATCCTCTTGTTTCCTTTTATTTCAGGAAGTCGATGGACAAGAAGAATCCAATGCTTCTGGAGTTGACGTCGCACCGGAGCCGGAAAACATTCTCGGCGTTGCGAATTGACAAGGGTAAACTATGGTTTTGATCAAATTCCAGGGAAAGGACGAGGCGGAGCTGGTCTGTTCCAAAAGGGCGAACATTAAGTGGCCACAAAAGGTCATCGAATTCTATGAAGAAAGAATTCACTTCCATTAACTTATTATACGAAGTGGAATCAATCTGGAAGGCGATGAAGTTGTTGAAGTACTCGTATTGAAGTCACGTTTTGACTATGAATCAGTTAATAAATCAAATTTCATTATAAAACTGGAGAATGTTCACGCTGACTTCACTTTGCTATAAATAATATCATAATTAAAGACCATACTATCATCTCTGCATCTTATTAAATGTCACTTTATGCCCTGCAATCAATACTTTTCACTCGATGACTTGGTGGCGCGATAGACTAAACAGCTGTCTTGATAGAGCTCAATATTTTTAACACCAAACAGACCGCAGTGCTGTTGTAGCCTGGAGCGATCACTTTGTGTCTGGAATAATTTTTTGGTGAGTTCAAACCTGTTTCTGTCAGAATTTCTTTGCTAATATTTCCCAGTTGTGGACGTGCAGAATTAAGGTGAGTTGATTTGTTTTTGTGGAATTGTATGTTAAAAGGGTAGCAGTTAATTTGTTTATTTTTGCAGATGGACTACTTGCGCCTCTGCCCTATCTGTTTTGAGGTTCCGGAGCGAGAGATTTTTCAGTGTTCCGAAGGCCATATTATTTGCCACCTCTGCATTTCCAAGGTCAACCGAGATCGCTGTCCTCAGTGCAGTACGAATTTGGGGGGAAGAAGATACGCTCAAGGGTTTTGGAAGAAATTCTGGACACTCATGACTTTGAGTGCAAGTTCAAGGACAACGGCTGTGCTCAATTGTGCAAACGAGGGGAGTTAACAAGTCACGCCAATTTGTGCACCTTCAAGTTAGTCATTCTGCTTATAAAATACTCATAATTGTATTTCAAAAAGTCTACAAAATTATTGTTTTTGTTCACAGTCCTGATACAGTTCCTCTGTGTCAGCAGTTTGGGATCTTGGAAGGCTGTGGTTTTAGACTCGGAAGTGTTTCCAGGGCGGAAGAAATCATCGCACATTTTGAAATCGTGCACAACATTACCGT